>JAQJVL010003258.1:0-65332 GCA_035578905.1 Stictocephala bisonia | reverse complement strand
AGTTTTCGCTTCAATAAAAGTTTCGTTTGATGTTTTTGGGGGAAGTGGGGTTTTTATAATGGGTCTTTTTTATTGTATATGGTTGGGTTGTTTTATAAGTGCTTGTGTAAAAAGTTCAGTTCCATTTAATTTTGGGTAACTATGTCCCTAATTTACACTTCGGTCACTGACTCTACTACTACAATCTGCGATTTAGGCTATGCTTGTATTTTCTTTTGTATTGCACTTTATAAAGGTAGCATGTAAATTTTATTGTTTTAAATTAACTGTTTTTGAGATTTATGTTTTAGAATACATTTTATTTACTATTTCCACATGAATATTTTTAATATAAATCATTACGTATTAAAAAAAAGAAAATTATAAATTAGGAGTTCCTCTTTGGCTTGCATTTTTTGAGGATAACATCACTCCACATCGATTTATTAAAGTCACTCATGCAATACTTAAACAAAATAATATTAATATGGTTTGTCCACTAAATTTACCTTTTAATATGCTTATGAATATAATTTTAAAGTACTAAAGTATACTGCTTGCTAGACTTTTCCTACTTCGATATTTAGCATTGTGCTCTGTACAATCCGTTTGATACGTTTTATGTCATACAATTTTAAATAAACGAGCATTATTAATGCACCAATTCACAGGAACTAAGTTGTTTTATTAATAGATACTTTTGTAAAATTATAATGAACAGGAAATAATTAATATAAAAATTATGTCTTGAAAAAACTGTTCATACCATTTAGTGTGTTAAATTAATTTTTCATAGACCAACTGTCTAAACTTTTGGGTTTTTCTCACAAAACATTTACTTGATAATAAAATAAACTGATATACACGTTAGGTGCATTTAACTTGTTATACAAAAAACATATACAAATTTATTATTAAGTTTTATACTAAAATAAATGGCAATGATGGGTTTGAACAATGAAATTTAGGATGAATTACAAATAAACTCCAAAAACAGGAATAATCCAATAGTTTTGCTTAAAAGCATAATCATTAACAAACAAGAATGGTTAAAAAATATTACATTTAATTTATCTGATATACCTTTTGCTCATACCAGACAAATTAATTAAATGATGATTAATTTATAGAAATATATATTTTTTATATAATTTTTTCTTAAATCTTATGTATTACAATAAAATTAAGTACATATTTAATTATTAGTAGTTAATGAATAATCCACCAGAAAAAAATAGTTCCAACAACATAATACATATATTTCATATGTATTACCTTTATTCACAGGCTGTACTGTATATTATCTGTTATATATGACTGTTATAACTTTACTTTTATGCATAGGTAAGCCCTTCGATAAAATATTTTGTTCTATTATCATATAATTTTATTTTTTGTAGGGTTTAACTTATTCTTCTTAGTCCATCCATAATAGTCAACATGTTAAGAAATATTTCCAGTAAACATAAATTTATTCTTTAGTTACTATGCACTTCTCGATTAATAGATCAAATTAAACTATTATTTAATAATATATTTTATATATTTTAGCGCTAAGTAAGTATGATACAATTAATCGCTAAACAAATACGTCCATTAAATTATAAAATTAAGTGTAACGCTTTTAGAAAATCTCTTACAGTACTATTTAATGTGAAAATATAAATAGTAATAGAAGTCTTTTGGCGGTGTGAATAGGTAAAACTGATGTATGGAAAGAGATTGATAGAATGCTGATGAAGTCATTTTGTTAAAGAAAAAGACAAATCACTTTTGACAAAAAAATACGTCTTGCTGAAGGGAACATCAACAAGAGACAGCATAGATAACGGTTTGAGCAATGTTAGTGTCTCTACTTGTCATTTCCTTAACAGTTAAACCTTCAGTGAATGTTTTTTTAATGTAACTAATTCATTATCTTGATCTATTTCATTATTTACGTAAATAATTTAATATAATTGTTAATATTTTTAAATATGTCACTCATTGATTGTTGTTTACAAATATAGTATGTATTGTGTAAATATACATATAAAAACAGTATTTGTGCAATACTATAAACTTTATTTACATTCCTTTTCTATGTATATTTCGGGGTAAATAAATGTACGAAATTAATAAATAAACTAAAAAGTAGACAAAAAATTCATTTAATAACAAAGTACCCTTACCAAACAAAAATTTCAAATGCTTAAATTACCTTTAGTCAAATTACGTAAAATAGAGAACTTTTTTTTACACAAAATATGAACAGAATAAATTAAATATTTCATTTTATTTTTCTGTATCTGTCAGCAACGGTCTTGCTGCCAGTGTATAATTATATTATAATTTAACTCATGGGATGACAATCCCAACACAGGTTACCTAGTGGTTCCCTGTTTTATTTTTCCGTAATATTAATTAAATTATTTATTTAATTTACTGTAACAAGCATTAACTTTTCTATAAAATAAAAAATATTCTATTCTAAACATTTTTAAGTATAGGCTACAAATGTATAATAGTTTTAAATTGGATAAATGAGTAATAAGATAATTTCTCACATAGTGATAACGGTAATATATAAAATAACTATTTAGGATTCATGTTGGTATTGATACATTATTAATAGCCTTTGTTGGCTCTACTTCACTACAAAAATATTGTTTTAAACAATCATATCACGGAGAATAACTAAATTGACTTATTCTTCTTTCTGTAGATAACTAAATTAAAAATGTATGTTCCTTATTGGTTTATTTATATAAAAACCTCTGTGTATAATTTTTTGGACATTGTAACTTTATTAAGAAACACTAATTATTTAAATCTAGTGGTTATTTTAGGTTATTAACCTCTATTAATTGAAAAGGTTTCCTATTACAATAATATTATATATTTATAGGTTACTCTATTAGGCGTACTTTAATTATATATCAGTTAATATTTCTTTACAATTACTTTGAAACGTATGTTCACGCTTAATCTATCATCATGTTGTGTACGTAGCTTGGTCATTTAATCCCCCCACAAATAAACCCACGCCAGACGATATTTTTTATTTAATAAGTTTTTTAATAAAACACCCGCCAGCTTACATAGGCCTGCAGTCGTATGCGTGAACTTTATTCAACAAGTGAAGTATTAAGCGTTGGTTCAATGGGAATTCGAAACGTTGAGCTTGGCCTCCGCAGCCAGCACAACAGCTCATACATGACCTTCCAGTAAGTGAACTAACTCTATCCCACGCACGTGACTTAGTTCTTTGATCCCCTCACAGATGAGAACACAAACCAAACGATATGGTAATACATCACCTTCCCATAACGATCTGTACTTGAGTGAACCAAACTCCATCTCGTGTACGTGGCTTAGTTCTTTTATCCTCTCACAGATAAGCACACAACCCAGACGATATGATAATACATCACCTTCCCATATCGATATATACTTTAGTGAACCAAACTTCATCTCATGTACGTGGCTTAGTTCTTTTATCCTCTCACAGATAAGCACACAACCCAGACGATATGATAATACATCACCTTACCATATCGATATATACTTTAGTGAACCAAACTTCATCTCATGTACGTGGCTTAGTTCTTTTATCCTCTCACAGATAAGCACACAACCCAGACGATATAATAATACATCACCTTACCATATCGATATATACTTGAGTGAACCAAACTTCATCTCGTGTACGTGGCTTAGTTCTTTTATCCTCTCACAGATAAGCAGACAACCCAGACGATATGGTAATGCACCACCTTCCTATCTTGCTCTGTGTTTCATTGAACCAAAATTCATCTCATATTAGGTAAAGAGCACCAGGGACCTTCTGAAGTAAACAGAGGTTCGAAAATCTTTCGTTAGTGAGTCATATATGGTAAAAGATTTCAGCATGATTATTTGGCAAGGAATAAAATAAAACTATACTGAACTTCTGAAAGCTGAATTAGTTTTTTTACTTGTAAATAAATACTACATTTGTAAATAAATACTATATTTGGTTTTAGAACTCTATGTTTAGTATTTTTTTATTAATTTAGGAATTATTGGAAGACGTTTCGGCAAAGAATACAGTTTTTTATATTTACAGTCTCATTTTAAAATGGTTAGTGAATACGTACAATATTAAGAACATATTCTAAATTATTATCACATGACGTATTTCATTGTACCCAGAACTGGAGATGATACTACTGTACTACTTTTAACGGTCTTATAATATATTTAAGATTAATTACTGTGACACAATATATATTTTATAACATTTGTATGAGTAAGGAAATTTCAATTGATAAAATGTAACTTTTGGAACAACTCGTGACATTCGGTCACAGTGACGCGTCTCTAATAAAACCTTCCCTAATGACCATTATACGTACATTAAACATACAAATTGTTCAATTTTTATTAAACATATGTATCGTAGCAACTATTTGAGTTTAATTTATCAGGAGTCTGAAACATAAGGGTTTTGGTTAGTAATTATTTTCGAATAAATTAAATAATACAATTAAGTTTTTGACTAATAATACAACACAAAAAAATATATACTATCAGTTTTATATGTTTTTAATAAGTTTGAATATTTTTCAAATATACAGATAACAACATACTACACTTATATTTTATGAAAATCCTCAATATTATGGTAATAATTATTTAAGGATTTTGAAAATCCTTCATTACAATGGACTGTTTACACAAAGGGTTGGTAATAGATTTAAGAAGTTAAATTTATTAGTAGCTTTTGAAACTTGTAATACTATGTCCAACATTTTACAACCGAATATTGGAAGTGAAGATAAATTCAATAATTCTGGAATATTCATGATTAACTGTAATGAATGTAATATGTTTTACATAGGTCAGACTGTAAACTATAACAAAAGATATAAAAACCAGTCTCTGCTTTTAAAATCAAAAAACCTGAAAGATCTAATGTAGATAAACATCATCTGAATTTTACCCACAGTTTGAATAAAATAGATAAAAATGTAGGTATTATACAAGTATGTAAGAAGGGTCGTATTATATATTATATTATTATACTTGGGAAGAGTTATTTATGTTTAAAGAAAAGTGTAAGGATCGTGATAAATTAATGAATGAACTGGTCAGTTTTTATTCCGAGATAATTTTTAAAAATGAATTTTCAGTGACTAAAAGAACACCAAATCTAAGCGGGATCAAAGGAGGACGTCACTGACTATCGACCAATTGTGATTCAGAAGTCTGTTTTCTAAGTTTTTGAGGGGTTGAATGCGAAGAAACTTGGCCCTCTGTTTCGCAACGTCATTTCTTCTAAGCAGCATGGTTTTTCTAGGGACAGGTCTACGACCACTAATCTTCTTATATTGGAGACAAAGATTGTTGATGCCTTTAGTAATCGTTAACAACTTGATGCTATTTATCTTGACTTTTCGAAGGTCTTTGACAGAGTAAGCCACAGTCATCTCTTAGCCAAACTAGAAGCATATAATATCATGGAAAAATTCCTTAAATGGATAAGTAGTAACTTAGTAAATCGAAGATTGACGGTAAAATATTTCGGCTCTTTTTCTTCTCAGTTCACTGTTACATCTGGGGTCCTCAGGGTTCACTTGGGACCACTTCTTTTTAATATATTTGTTAATGATATTGTTGAAGTTATTGCAGCTAATTGTCTTCTTTTTGCTGATGATATTAGGTTGTATAGCAGAATTGATATTAATTTGGATTGCTTGGTACTTCAGGATAGCCTTGAGGCTGTTGAGCGTTGGTGCAAATCAAATGATATGAAGTTCAATGTTAATAAATGCTCGTGCATCACTTTCAGCAGTTAAGTCTCCACCCATTTTGTCTATAAGCTTGGTGATGTGCCACTATTAAGGTGTAATTCAGTCCTTGATCTTGGTGTGACCCTTTACAGGGATTTGATTTACACACTCATATCAATGCTATCTTTGCCAGAGCTTCAAGATTACTCGGAGTTCTTACTCGTTTCTCCAGACTTAAACAACCCCTTTACGATTATCGCACTATATTGCTCACTTGTTCGTCCTCTTTTTGAGTATAACTGTATCATGTGGTCCCCTCAACAAGTCACTCTGGTGTGGCAAGTCCAGGCTGTCCAAGATAAATTCCTTCGTCTACTTCGTTGTAGGCTGGGTTATGCCTACAATGATGTACCACTGAGGGTGCTCGAGGTACATCATTGGGGTAAATCCTATACACAAGGGGTTTTATTTAATAATAAAAGATAAATAAGTACAATGACATAACATTTAAATAATTATAAGCTCTTTAAACTATATTCGCTTACTGAAAAAAGTTTTCACTAGAGGTATGTTCATTTTTTTAATACATAAAAATACTTTATTGATTGTTAAAAATAATTATTTCAATGTGAACTAAAAAAGTCTTTAGAATTTTTTTCTTTTTCTATAA
This sequence comes from Stictocephala bisonia, assembly GCA_035578905.1. Taxonomy (NCBI): domain Eukaryota; kingdom Metazoa; phylum Arthropoda; class Insecta; order Hemiptera; family Membracidae; genus Stictocephala; species Stictocephala bisonia. The sequence continues at coordinate 58,930 of JAQJVL010003258.1, read as the reverse complement.
TATTATTAAAATAGTATATACCTCTAAATCTTTGTAACACTTTACATAACACAGTTTAAACATAACCACATAGAATGTATGATTATAAAAAGGGCCATTAATCATAAACTAAATTACAAAATCAGTTTAGTGTAGTAGTAGATGAATTACGATTTACTGCAGTTTTGACTCGGAAATGATTTGTACAAAAGTAGTTTGCATAGGTGTTGTTATTTTTGACAGTAGAATAACAATGTGGAATGTGGATCACTCCACGTAAAAATTATTTTTTTCTGAGCTTTGAATGTGTATTTTTTATTAAATATTTTAAAAATAAATAAATCTTATTTTTAATTAATTTTAAATTGTAATAAAGATTTCTATAGTTTTAATCTTAATAGTAAATACAATTCGAAATAATTATATTTACTGAAGTTTTTGGTTCTATACATAGTTGTTCACAAAACTAAATTTTTGCTTGTTCTACGGGCAAAGTTGTCGGGAGTATAGGCTCGACAGACTTATTTAGTGAATGTTGGTATTGAAATAACGTAACACATATTGAATACTGGATTATGCAGTCACTGTAGCCAAACCATGAAAACAAATTTACGTCAAAATTTGTCAGGCCGATATGCCCGGCAGAGTTTTTTATGTGCCGTATATGCTACTAAAAAAACTGTGTCGGGCTAATACTTCCGACATATTTATATACATATAATGCCTATGTATGTACTATTTCTATACTCAGAAATGGTTGCATAGCAAATATAATGCATCATTGTTTTAAATATTTGCATAAAAGGTTTTGGCAATTTAGAGCAAAAATACTCATTTTAAGGATGGCAGCTAACGTGTTAAGGAATGTAAACACTTTTATAAAAGAGTTTAAAGAGCTCAATATATAAATGTATGAGTCAAAAAAAGAGTTTCACATAAAAAAATAAATAAATAAACAGGAAAATGTAAAACAATGTGTACTTCAATATGTACGAAAATGATTTATTGAAGGAAAAAGATTTCGTGAAGACTTCATTAGTTGAACACTAATTATGAAAGTGATGGGACACTTCTGAAGTTAAAAACTAACTTGCTACGACTTTTGAAATTTATTTCAAAGTAGTTATTAATGTTAAATATTCCCCTATAATAATGTGGAACCAGAAGATAAACTACTAAGAAATACCCATTAGGTGACTATCATGAAGATAATCAAATTCATTTTCAATAGTTTTATAATGTTATTTTATTTGAAAGATAATTATTCAGCACAAGTAAACGTCACACAACACAAATCTATTATAACTTAATTACAAAATGCAAAAATATAATAAAATACAAGTAAAAATTCACAAATATTATGGTGATCGATTTCCGTGAACCACGGTCATCTTCCTCAGACCAGAGAGATTAATGAAAAAATCAATGATTCTTTTGTAAATTCCTCTGGTGTGAGGAAGGTGAGCACGGTTCATCGAAATCGATCACCATAATAATTGTGCATATTTCTCTTGTATTGTAATATATTTTTGCATTTTGTGCTTATATTGTAATAAATTTGAGTTGTCTGCTACATACCTATGCTGTATATGTACCAACACATATTATGCTGATTGATTAACTACTAGTTAATAATTAAAATAATGACTATATAATCTCAAGATATGTCTGCTTTACACATGATCTTGTAAATATAAATAATAATTATAATTACATTTATTATTATACTATAAACGATAGTAAATATTTTGTTAGGCAATTCTATAAAATTGCGGTACATCCAAACAACTGTCTCATTATGTCACTTGGTGGTTGTATATAAAACTAATGTAAACCTAAGAATAACTGTTTTGGAGCAGTACCTAATGAAATAATAATTACATTTTCTCATCGAACTATAATCACATTTGTAGTTAAAGGCATTGTAATAGACGTACAATTTATGTTGTAGTAGTTTATTTACTAACAAAACATAAAACTTGTAAAATTAAGTAATTAGCAACTCTATATCTTTTAGACATTTGTGCAATATTAAATCACGTTAAACTTATCTAAAAATGGACTTTATTAACTTAATGATGACCATAATGTTAGTTGAACGAGATATTCTTTTAAAAAAAGACTAATCAAACAAACTTTCAAATTTATTGTTGGATACTTCATTTACGAGTTTGAAAATCAAGTCCCTAATATACTTAAGAGCATATACAATTTAATTCATATGAATAGATAAATATCAACAAAATAAACGTGAGTATCCATTACTAATTTAACAATTTATTACACTATTTTATATTTAAGAAGTATTTTGATTGGATTTCCACCATATTTTAAAATTTTATAAAATACTAATGAGTTACAACAACTTTTTAACGATATAGGTATTGAAAGTGTTTCTTAATTATTTTTGAGAACATATTACAATTAAATGCCACACAAATAGTAGTCATTCCTAGTATGCTAACTAATTTGTGAATGACAAATCATTATTACAATAATGTATTAAAATAATAATATGATAATTATGAAAAATATAAAACAAAAATAAACATAAATCTTAAGAAATAAAACACTAAAATAAAATACACATAAGAAAAAACATTTTAAAAATAAAAACGTTATTTGTATAGTCATAATACTAATTTTGATTATCCCAAAAGATGTTTAAATTATAAATGTATACAAAAATCAAAGCTCAATACATAAAACGTTGTTTGAATTATTATTGTACGTATAAAATTCCGATATTCATAAAATTAAATTACCTATAGTAGTAAAATATTAACTACTAATAACAAATAAATAATTAGGGTTATTCGTATATATATATATTTTTTTTTTTGAGTAAAAAATTATCTACAAGATTAGTAAAGACGTGGTTAAACGAAAGGGCTGTATTTCCCACAGAGTGGATAAATAATGTACGCATTTATCAACAAGATCTTTCCACGATGAAATTTACAAAACTAATTATCTCCCAGAGCTCTTATTTAGCAACGTGGATAAAAAGTCCCCTTGACCTTAAAAGAATTGTTTGGTTAATAGATTTTTATAAACAAGTTTATTGATTAAAAATTTAATATATTTGGCTTTATTTATCAACGTGGGAAAATATATATTGTTTCATTGGTTTTTAATACAATTGAAAAATCATTAACAGTAACAGAATTGTATTACTGTACATATAAAAATAAATTGATGAGAAACCAACCAATAATCGGATGAAATTAAAAAAAACTGATGATACAAATAATAGAGTAGTAGAAATAAAACATTTTATTAAGAAGATATTTTAATAAGTATTTTAAGGAATGATTTACTAAAATAATTTATCATGTAACAATAAAGCGTTTTACGTATTAATATGTTTCACATATTAAAAAAAAAAAAATCAACATATGATAACGGTAAAAACACAATAATTGGGTTATCTGCATTATTTGTAAAATATCTCACATCTTATAATCACACATATATGTTGTTAAAAATATATTCATTTTCATTATGATAGTTAATGTATTTTTTATCTTGCTAGTTAATATTTACAATGCTAGAGTTAGTTTGTAACGAAGAGTACATTTATTAAATACAATTATTCGATATGCACATTTTCCTAACGGGTGTTTTGATAAGCTAATAATTAATGTACTGTGTTAGGCATTATTTAAACAAGTGGCTCCTTACGCATTACTTGATATTCGATCTGAAAAAACACTAATAAGTGTAATTTAAAAAGACCTTATTTTGCACAAGTGTTCGAGGTCGAGCTTTAGTATACAAGTTGAGTCCGTACTTGCGTCACCAGTAACAGCCTGAGTGTCACTAGGGACTGAAATTCTTCAATCTAACACTTGCACAATGGAAGTCATACTTTAGTTCAAGTTAAATCCGTACATGCATTACTAGTAACAGCCCGAGTCTGTCATTAGGGACTGAAGTTCTTCAATATAACTCTTGCACAATGAAGTCTTGCTTTATTACAAGTTGAGTCCGTACTTCCGTCACCAGTAACAGCCCAAGTCTGTCATTAGGGACTGAAGTTCTTCAATCTAACTCTTGCACAATGGAAGTCATACTTTAGTTCAAGTTAAATCCGTACATGCATTACTAGTAACAGCCCGAGTCTGTCATTAGGGACTGAAGTTCTTCAATATAACTCTTGCACAATGGAAGTCATGCTTTATTACAAGGTGAGTCTGTACTTGCGTCACCAGTAACAGCCCGAGTCTGTCACAAGGGACTGAAATTCTTCAATCTAACTCTTGTACAATGGAAGTCATGCTTTAGTAGAAGTTGAGTCCGTACATGCGTCACCACTAACAGCGCGAGTCTGTCACTAGGGACTAAAGTTCTTCAATATAACTCTTGCACAATGGAAGTCATGCTTTATTACAAGGTGAGTCTGTACTTGCGTCATCAGTAACAGCCCGAGTCTGTCACAAGGGACTGAAGTTCTTCAATATAACTCTTGCACAATGAAGTCATGCTTTATTACAAGTTGAGTCCGTACTTGCGTCACCAGTAACAGCCCGAGTCTGTCACTAGGGACTGAAGTTATTCAATCTAACTCTTGCACAATGGAAGATATGCTTTAGTACAATTTGAGTCCATACTCGTATTTGCGTCACCAATAACAGCCCGAGCCTGTCACTAGGAACTGAAGTTCTTCAATCTAACTCTTGCACAATGGAAGTCATGCTTTAGTTCAAGTTGAGTCCGTACATGCATCACCAGTAACAGCCCGAGCCTGTCACTAGGGACTGAAGTTCTTCAATCTAACTCTTGCACAATGGAAGTCATACTTTAGTTCAAGTTGAGTCCGTACATGCATCACCAGTAACAGCCCGAGCCTGTCACTAGGGACTGAAGTTCTTCAATATAACTCTTGCACAATGAAGTCATGCTTTATTACAAGGTGAGTCTGTACTTGCGTCACCAGTAACAGCCCGAGTCTGTCACAAGGGACTGAAGTTCTTCAATCTAACTCTTGTACAATGGAAGTCATGCTTTAGTAGAAGTTGAGTCCGTGCATGTGTCACCAGTAACAGCGCGAGTCTGTCACTAGGGACTGAAGTTCTTCAATATAACGCTTGCACAATGAAGTCATGCTTTATTACAAGTTGAGTCCGTACTTGCGTCACCAGTAACAGCCCGAGTCTGTCACAAGGGACTGAAGTTCTTCAATCTAACTGTTGCACAATATAAGTCATTATGATCCCCACTGTGGGACCTAATTGTGTAATGAGCTATACACATTTTATTTGTATATGGTAAAGTAAATTAAGATAATGTATGTAAAATTTTATATAAAAGCTGATTAAAACTGACCAAATAATGATAATTAATTTGCTATAGATGCTTTGACAACATTTTCAATATTTACGTATTTTGATTTTAAAATAAGAAATTACAATACTATATAAGAAATCCGTATATAAAACGGGGTTTTATTTAAATTTTGGTTTCGAATATCTTTTAATATATTTGTTCTTAACTTTTTGTGTATCTTCTAAGTATTTTGGAGAAGTATGTTAAGATTTTAATTAGATTCATGTTGTAACGACAGCTATTTTTGTGTTAAATATTTGTGTAAATATGTGAACTAAATTTTATATAATATTAATTAATTATATATTACTATAGTGTTATTTGTTTTTAATTAATGAATAACAATTTAAGATTAAGAGGGATTAAGAGGGATTTCACTAAATTGATTAAATATTAATAACTAGCAGTAAGTAGAGTTTATAGAAATCGTAATGAAGTTTAATAAGAGAACAAACGAGGTCGGTGATTAAAACCACGCATGTCGAAACAGACTATTGTGATAATACAACTGAGACACTAGAGACACTGTTACATATGATGGGGTAATATATTAATTATTGGCTGAAGTAAGTTTGTACCATAGCTTACATCTGTTAAAGAAAGCTACAATTTATAGTGGTAGTGATGTGCTTTATTTTTCATAATTTGTTACTGAATTATTTATGAGAAATAAAATTGTGTCACAAACAGTTTAGAAAATATACAAATTAGTAATTATCAATATAGAATGTATTATACTGCTAAATTTAATAATATACACAGGAATGTATCATAGGAAAACATACGTTAATATCTCAAACCAGGCAGCAGTAACAGTTAATTTCTTGAAGCAGTAAATTGTATGTAAAAATGGTATACTTTATTTTTATTCATTTTATTGATCTATCAATGTAATACAAAATTTACATTACGTATTTTTGTTCATTGTCGTAAATATTTAGGTGTGGTTGATAATTGTAAACTAATAAGACATTTTATTTTAATGGGGTGTTAACAGCTATAAGCCATTAATTGTATTTGTACTTAATTTTTGTTTACATAAGTAGAAGTTTGATTCTAACTTAAATTTTATGAAACGTTAACTATGAATTATATTGTTTCAAAAGCCTGCAGGTATTAAATTAAGAAGGCAAACACATTTTAAATAAGTTATTTATTTATTTATTTTTTTTTTTTTCTAATTGACCAAACAAATATATTACAATAGTTTTATCAGGAGGAATAACGGACTTCTATTGAGATTGTTTTGCTGGAGTAGGGGAATAGTAGTGGCCAATATATCCACTTCATGCACGTTAGTTATAAGGACACTTATGTAGTCAGTTATAAGGACGCAGACAGTTAACTACATATCTGCAAAGTAATTTTTTTATATATAATAGTAACAAATGTGAGACTTACTTATTAATTATAAATAAAAAGTAAATTTAGTTATATTATAAAATAGATTTTTTTTTTTTTTAATTCAGTTTCACGCTTAACTTTAAATTACCAAAAAAGGAATTAAAAAGATTTTTATTTTCTAGTTTTGTCATGACTGTTACTTAAAATTGCTTTATTTTTATGGGGAACTTATGAAATAAATTATTCATAGTTAAATAAAATGTAAAATGTTAGTAATGTGACACTTGTTTGTTCTACACTGATTTCAGAAACAGTTTTTGATGCGATCTGATTACAAATTTAATCTTAATAAGTTTTAAAACTATATTTTTTCTTTATTTTGATTTCATGTGTACTTAAGCGGAAATATCACAGATAAGTGACTGCCATTGGTTTTCTAAGTTTATACCCAAACATCTATCATGTTTTTTCACCCCTTATAATTCCATAGCTAATTTATTAAAAACTAAAATTACCTGTAAGCTCAAAACGTATTTAATACATTTTTTTCTATATTAGATGTATGAGAAGGCCCTACACTCATACGTTAGTTTTGTAAAGAAATAGTTTGTATGATACTTTTTAAAAAAATTTGTAGAATTAGTGTTTACTGCAGAACTACTGTATTAAAATACTAGTATTTAGTGTACTATACATCCAACTGTGGAATGTTTTAGGAAATTCTGTTTTGATAATACCAATAAATTTTCAAAATTTTGTTGTGAATTAGATTTAAAAGACCTGAAATTTGTTAGTTTCAACTGACAATGTGACTTCAATGTACTACGATCGTAAAATTTAAAAAATATCAAATTCAAACCTGCATTAACTTTGGTTAGAGGTGATTTTCTCTTGTATATGTGAATGGATTATTACCAAAAAAGTTTCTCCCTAAGAATTCTCATTATCATTTATACCTTTCGTCCGTGTACGTTTTAAGGTTGTTTTAAAAATTAACACTATACTGTAGAAATATGTTCAAAGTAGAAACTTCTTTATAATATTTGTTTGATTGTATATTAGTTAAAAAAATTAATTGAGTTTATTTTAATACATCTTTATGACGCATAGGAAAATACAAAATAGATAAACTTAAATATTCTTCAAGTTGGTTTTTCCTAAGTCACATTATTCTAAAGCTTTGGTGCGTTGAGCATCAAGATAAAACGTTGATATAGGTTTTATATTTGGCCATGTATCTGTTAAGTTTGTATATATTTATTTCTTGCTTTGGGGCTAATTTATCTTTCAAATCTGTGTCAAACCTAATTGTAAATACATAATGATTTAAGCTACGTTATTTTTTCACTGTTTCTTTAATCACTTTCTTTATAACTTCAATTGTATGGGTTCAATTGACAATACATCCTTTTCCGAAAATATACTGTATATTTACATATATTCTAAGAAGGTATTAAAAGTATGGAATAAAAGAAGCAATAATGTAAATATAGTAGTTTAGTTGTACAAAGTTTTATTTATGTCTCCGTTATTGAACATTCTTGTGCAACTCCTTGTAAAACAACTGAATTTATTTTATTAATATTTATAATTGGAATTTTAATTACGTATTTTGAACTCAAAAATGTATCGTTGTTTGTAAAATACACATTTAACATTATTTCGAAGTAAAAAAAATGCCTTTTAGATTGAGAGTATTTTTTTTAATTTTTAAAACAGGTCGGTATAGTATATTTTAACGTTAACAGATATGTGTATAGAGAAATTATCACTAAAAATATAGAATAATCAAAAGAAATGTTTATTACTTAAGTAAATTAGGCATGATAGTAAAATTTAATTTGAAATAAATATCATTTTCTTTCAATAATATTACATTTGGAGATATGAGTCGCCTCTTTTTATTCCTCCATGTTCTATAACATCATCTACAAGATTTAGAGGTACATATATAACACATACATCACTTTTAATTGTTGTTTTGAAGTAAAAAAAAAAAAAAAAAATTAAATAAGACGAGTATGTTAAAGTCAGTTTAATTCTAAGTATTAAAATGTCAACAGTAAACATTTTTTATAGTGAAACAGTAATTTCATTTGTACCCATTGTTTTATATATCTGTTATGTGAACCATCAAAACAAACATTAAAACATTTTTGAAATATTAAATGCATACCGATATATCGATTGTACTGTAACAATACAAGTTAGTGGGTGGTGTTATTGTGTATACATTTAGATTATACAAATATTTTATTCTGTAGTTATTTCATAATTTTATTTGGTAGGTAGTTAATCCCATATTTAAGTTTATAATGTGTGATTAATAAACTCTAAACTAAGATCGTTAATTTAATAGATAGTGATCATAAAACAAATAAACCCAGCCATACCTGAATTTTTTAAATATAATTCTAGCTTTTCAGTAATTATACTTTTCAACTAAGCCACATAAAATATAAACTATCAACTTAGCAGTTTTAAACCTAATCTAAAAGTTTCGATATGTGATTTAAGTTACATTTTATGTTTTGTTTAGTGTTTGGTACACATTATATCCTGTATGCTTTAATGTTTTTATATAATAATTTAATTAATTGTTAATTTAGCAAACGAAGTGCTCATGCAATGTTCGATCTTATCAGAATAAACCTGAGCAGATTGGTCTCTAATAAATTAAATGTTTTCATCTTTAAAAGTTACATCAATTATAACTTACAAGACAGATAAATAGTACCTCAGGTTCCAGCTACATTGCACTACTTTGTTAAGTAGATAACTGTAATAAATGGGCCATAACTCACTTAGAGATGACTCTGCCTACAAAAAGTATAAACAATATCTCTTTTATAATGTTACTTTTGCTTGAGTAGAGAGTTATATCTAACTTTAAAAACAAATTTATTTAGGGAATTAATGTAGTAATTCTCCCGTATTTTATGAGGCATTACAAATAATTTCTTAGTTGATATTTAATTTTTATAATAAAAAAGTATTACTAACAATATTTTTTATAACAATCGAATATAGGTAATCAAAATTTACTATACTAAAATATATAATTGAAAAATAGCTTATTTATGAGCAATATATAGTAGGTTTTATGAGCAAGTTATTATATTTAGAAGTATATAGGTTTTATAAAACATTAATTCTAATAATAATTATTAGAATTAATGTTTTGATTGTGGTTTAAATTATTTAAATCACAATCAATCTTTTATATAAAATGTATACAAAGTTTATAAAAAAATCAGTCTTGAATATTTAGTTTTCGGGTATGTTAGGCCTCGTGATGTATAATTGTTTATCATATTGTTTAAGTATTATTTAACATATCTTAAAAACTTATCGTTCTTGAAGCATTTTCTAGAAGGGATTTAATTTAATTAGTAATGAAAACAATGTTTTAAAGTGTGCTGGCCATTTATAAAATAAGATTAATAATAATGAGTTTAGAATATGTTTGTATAGTATTTGTTGATTGAATAAGTAAATAATACATCTCTGATATTATTGTGTAAGTTATGAGACAAAGTCAGAATGTAGTAACAGTTATATTTTACTAGATGCTGTAGTTACTAAATGTGCAAAAGTTCTCTTTTGTACAGATATACAGTAGTTAACAGGCTCGATAATGATATCATGGATAATTAAGAAGAACAATTTTAATAATATCTAATACAAATGGTAATTAACCATAAGTACATTTTAATTAAATTTCAAGTAATATCAAATTATTTTCATAGTAATTACTGCATAGTTTTACAATTGTGGTGTTTTCAAGTTCATTTTAGATATCGGTTAAATATTTGTTGTATTCTAATAGAACCATAAACAAATGTGATCAAGCAAAATGGTTGTCATAGATTAAATTCATTTGTTTATACACAATTGTTTATATCTTTTTTTGTATTAAATTATTACAATATCACTGTCGAGGTAGTGTTAAAACAATATTTTGTACGGTTCTTTTATACGATAATTTAATATTTGAATTCAATGTATGTTGTAATATTGCTGTAATATATTCAATGTATAAGCTACTGTGTTATTATTGTTAATTTGATTAAAGTATAAAGTAAATATAATAAAATGGAAAATAAATAGTTTTAATATACTACTTTAACCTAAGCAAGTTTATTACTACGTACAATATGTCATTTATTATTGTATGCAAAGAAGTTAAGTTTATTGTGTTTGTGTCCTTACTTAACATTTTCCTTATTGTAACAACTTCACTTCAAGCATAAATATAGATGTGGAAATAAATCTTTAAATTACAAAAGCATGTCAGTCTTGTTTCATAAAATGTACAGTTTACTCTGAAATTAATGTTTATTAGAACGTTTTAGTAGGCCTACAAAAGATTGTAAAAAGTTTAGCTTTATCGTAGTTTAATTGAAAACCTGATATTCTTCAAAGTAGTGCACGTTATGTCCATTGTTAAATTAATTATGTTGTATAATATTATATATTTGACTACTTTCATAGGTTCATAATTCTACTGCTAGAAGCAAATACTTCACAGATAAGCCTTAGCCTAAATATTGTTTTACTAGAACATTATTATTGATTCAAATTAACGCCAATCTTTTTTTAAATGTTCTATTTTGGACAAAACTTTCTTATCAAAGTTTACCACTGTACATATATTAACATTTTGGTGATTGTTCCATATAAACATATTTATTGCAAAATAAACATCATACATCTTTGCTTTCATAAATAATTGTAATGTTTAAAAATATCATTCAATAATTGTAAAATCCCATTATTTGTAAAGGACTGTAATATGATAACCGCTACTTACAATAAGGTTCAAAGAATAACTAATTATATTACTCCATATTGTTATTAATTGTTATTAATAGTGTTATTAACTAAGTGAAGGAATTTAAACAGTATAGTTTAGTTTAGTACAGGCCAGACAATCCATCTTCCTCACCGTTTGTGTGCGTTTAGTAGACTTACTGTCATGTTATTGTGCACTACTTCAAGTTATTGTTACAATAACTAATAGTAGTATACAATAAGTATTATTTTTAATATTTTTTTAATTTAATATTCTCCATCCTCACTAAATATGGTTATGTCATGCATAATAATGTTAGTAGTAGTAATGTTTTAAAACGTGGTCTTAGACTAAGATACATGTAATTTTTCGCCTTCAAAATAACATCAATATTTTACTAATAGGCCGACTAAATTATAATTATATTTTTTTCAGCGCTTTTTACTAAGGAAGATAGTGCTATGCTTATATAAATAGAAATTGTTGAATTAGGGACAAATTTTGATGGTACGATAGTAATATTTTTCATTAAATGTTATCAAATATTCATTTAATGCTACTTCACAGAGTAGGTGACTTCCTATATGAATTCATTTACCTTTGTGGTAATAATGCTTAAGCTACATGAAGTAACACGTCTTAGAACATTTACTGTTATTAAATGTTTAATATTTTTTATAAGGCTGCAAACAAATTATTAACATTAATCTATTTGATATAATACAGTGATTATTTAAAAAATTACTAAAAAGTATTTTAAAAATTTTAATAACATAAATAAAAATTAATGTTTTATTATAAATATTAAATCATTAGGGTTTAAATACGTGATGAAACCAACTTAGTTAATTTGCCTGCATAATAAACAAATACCTTTACCGTACTTTGTTTTTAGATAATTTGTTTTTAAGTATAATAAATTATAATTGCAATATTTTTGACAATATTGCTGATTACTTAGTTTAATAAAAAAATAAAAACCTTATTGTTTAGACAACCTGCCTAGTTAAATATGCCATTATTTTAAAATAAGTGATACTGAATGTGTATTTGCGCTGCATGCACTATAACTATGACGTTATAATGCAGTGGTTTAATGCAGACACTTGCTTCTCGCCTTGAATGAAATACATCTCGGCACAACACAAATTACCGTGTTTGTAAAGTCATTTACATAACCTTCTTTAGAACGATGTGGGGATTATTAGTTTAAATTTAAATGAGGTATTTTATTTCTAATGTATTATTTAATTAATAGTATTTTTGTGTGTTAGTACAAACATTTAGTACATTTGTTGTTATTTGGAGAGGTTGTTATTATTGAAAGTTCATATTGTTATGCCTTTTTAACAACAATATACCATGGTCCTTAAGACTCGGGCATGCCCCGGAAAACCAAATATTTAATCTAGCTTTAAAAATTTATGTTTAACCAATTTAAACAAATTATATATATATATAAATTGTTTTAATTGGTATATTGTATATTTATATATTTATTTTTAATAAAAAATAAATATATAAATTTATATTTTTTCAAAATTAATATATTTTAAACAATAAATTTCAAATTTTCAAAATTTTGATGACGAATGAATATATCTCTCTTCGTCAGTACAAAACAATAATCGTTAATTCTGTCGTATACTATAAAGTACACCTGATGAGGTAATGAGCTTATTAGCTCTGAGACCGAAACAGATAATGACTTCAACAATAATAAGGGGAGTGACCTTTTACATTGGAAGGTGATCGCACCATTAGGGTGTCATTCCTGATATAAACCCCTAAGATGCTTTGCGTTTGATGTACTCCGATCGAGTGAGTTTCCAAAATTCGTGGTTGATAGCTGCAATTATGATCAGCATGCTCACTAATCACTTAACTCGGATAGGTGTGATTGTGGAGGGGATATCACTAGGCTATTCACAGGTTTATACTTTTTAAATGTTGGTGAGGATTTTACACTATGCCAATTCTCCAATTAATTAAAACTCCATAACCGGACTCCAACCTCTCCGAGCATTAGAGCTGTCACAGGTTACGACTCGTGTGTTGACGGTCTATTGTAACGGCGTGGCATAGAAATTCTAAATTGATTGAGCATGCGCAAAGTGAAATACAACCAACCCATCTTTCAGGGTGAAAGTGTGTATACTGTTGTTTCGACTTTATTCTAGTCTCTTGAGATGTAGATAGGCACTAAGCCACTACATGACAACGGTAAATGAGTAATCTAATGAGGAATTACCAATTGGGCACGGAAGTAGATTCTACTAATATCCGTTTTCACAAACACCAATTCGGTGCACCCTGTTTCTAAATTATGAATGAGACTTTATAATTATAAATTGTATCCTAATTTTTTATCTAAATTTGATTAAAATATTTTGGAGCGTAGTGTTACGGTCGAGGTTATTCAACGACCTACCTACAAACAGCGAAGTTTCAATCGCTGTGAGAGTGGAGAGTGAAAAGGCATAGCAATATGAACTTTCAATTTAGTATATTTCACGTTAAATCACCACCATTAGTTTTCTATTACTTTATTACCACTAAATTTGTGTTACAATTACGTTTAGTTTGAGTTAGGTTAGGAGGTTGGGTTAGATTAAGTGGCTACTAAAGTTAATCTAATGATTGACTTATCGGAAAGTGATAAGTTAAGGGCAGTGATATCGGATTTTTACCGGATAAGGAATACCACAGTGAACGTTAAAATGATTAAGGAACATTTTTAGAGCAATTGAGTTTTTATAAATTCGTAGTGAATTAACTAAAAATAAGTAGTGGTAGTGAATTACCATAACAGATCCAATTTAGGTTTTTGAGTGACGTTCAAAAAAACCTCTACCACAAACCCTGTAGTGCAGGTGTATAGACAATTAGCAATTATGTATGGGGGTTAGCTTGTCAAGTCATGTTGAGTAAGATCCTCAACATGACTTGACCCACCCGCCCACCCATACACGTACAGTAGTATTGACCCACCCGCCCGCCCATACACACAGTAGTATTGACCCTCCCACCCGCCCATACACGCACAGTGGTATTGACCCACCCACCCATTCATACACGTACAGTAGTATTGACAACACCCTGTAGTGCAGGTGTTTGCTGGATCAGCAACAAGTATAATAAATTAGTTTTGAAATCTCATATTGAACCACATAAACGCTTAACAATAAAACTACCAAAACCTGATGTGACTGCAGTACAATATAACTACAAAATTACCTACAAATGTACTACCAAAAAAGGTAAAATAAAAGTGTATGTATGATTAATAATAATCTGATATCTAGTATAGTTAAATTCCACATGGTATTAGTAAATAGAAAAAATACATACAGATTGTGATTATATTAGGAGCTATACATTGGTTATATTGAAGGACAAGTCTTTTTTTAATAATCCAAAATCTCGTAAATATACTTTCATCTAATTTAAAAGGCTTTAAATAGTAGCGAAACTGCAAATGTTTAACTCAATACACTAAAATAATTTTACATATTACATTTTTTATATGTATGTAAAACGATATATTTAAAAACATTCATATGTACATAGTTTAAAATATTCACGCACAAATGTATACCAAAAAATCAAGGATTTCAAATAATTTTCAAATAATAGTTTAATTATTAAAAATTTTATAGGAATAAGTGAATTTCCAAAGAGACTTCATTACTTTTACAAAGAAATAATTCCAATTAGAAACGATTGAGCAGTCAAGTTTTGTATTGTCATGCAACAGGTTAAGAGTCCTAGAACAACTGAACAGGTCAGATTAATTGGACAGCAATAGTAATCTAAACCTATAGTAAGGCATAGTATTGTTATAACTGAAATAATGATTTATGAAGAAGCTAAGTGTTTTTTATCCAGAATGTAATCTAGGAAGCACTACAACTTCTGTTAAAGTTTATTGGCCTGATATGTAATTTAATACACTTTTTTCTATTAATACAGATTATTCTGTTTGTCTTTCTAATAACATTCACAATTTTTGGGGGTTTCTCCACTTAGTTAAATACGTATTACTCTTACATAAGTTTTAATAATTTATTATATTATTAATTGTGCTAGACATTAAGTAGTTATATCTTTATTTATTAAATGAAAACTATTTTTATCAAATTTATTTGTAGAAACGATCCAAGTTGCAAAATCCGGCAAGTAAATGTTCTCAGTTGACAGGAAAATAATAAAAACTACTGAATTTAAACAAAACAAAATCATTATTATACTTCATCATCGAATAATTGTATCTAGACCTACTACGGTCATTGAAAAAACCATACTACCATTAAATAACAAAACATGTAATATTATATAGGAAACATTATAATTCAAAACTATGTGCAAAATACACACCCATAAAACATATAGATACGGTAATATTTATCTGCGCATATGTGCATAATATTATAGAATATACGCATAATATTCAGACTCCTTAAACATCTAAAAATTACCTTTTTTATAAGGGAGATATTACAGTCAAAGCATGTCTCCACGTCACATTGTGTGACGTACTATGTAACTGTACCACTCACGATACAAACCATGACTTTTTGCCCAAAATAATAGTTTCAAAGGTTTCTAAGAAATGCAGTGTTTTTCTTTCACTCTCATACATAAATAAAGGAAGTATTTGCCAAGTATTTTTATACGGAAAGTTTTAGGTGTTATACTGTTATTTTTTTTCTTAAAGCAGTATTTATTAGAATGGTTCTGATGTTAGATACTATCGCTTTATACACTATTTATTTTTAAAGAACACATTATTATAAATAAATGTATACATGTTGTTCTTTTTTTTAAATGACAGAAAAACTTTCAACTCAGTTGTTTAGTTTAAAAAACTGCATGGTATCAAATATTTAATTATTATATAATTAATTATATATTAAACATTCATTCCAAATACAAAATGGATAATTTGTATCCAAAATAATTAGTTTAAAATTTCTAGACTTCCATTTCCATAGTTCCATTTATAAACTATGTATTAGCTATATTTAAATAGCTCGTAAGTCAATAGCAGACACGCTTAGCCTATGGAAATAAGTATAGTACGGAAAATTAAAATAAAAAAATCCTTTTAGTTTAGAAAAGAGAATAATGTGTAATTTTGATTGATACAAAAACGTACCGCATAGTTATTTAATATATTTTATATAATTAGAAAATGGTATTCTTAACTGAATTATTAATAGTATATTAGTGGATTTTGATTACACATTTCAGTATGTGTTAAGAATATTATTTTTAATGCACTATTATTTCAAATATAAAACATTTTATACTATCACCGTATTCAGTTAAAATTCAATGTATTGTAACGATAAAGTTTACTAGTATTTTTTCTTGAGTAATGCACATTTGTACAGTTTTAATAAATAATATTCTAATACCCAACATGTGTTTTATGGATTTCATATACATTATAAAATTGAAACTTCAAGTTCTTATAATAACCCATTTATAAACGTTTAATTAATTAATTGTGTTATTTCAAAGTTGTTGTTATATTTAGTAAAAGAAGCAGCACTCTTTTATTATCAGTTACAAGTGATATTCCTTTAGAATGTAAAATGCATTCCTTTATAATCAATCTCAGTGCTGTTTAAATTTAGCATAAATGAAATTATTGAAGATTTATTATGATCTCTATCCATTGCTAGAAAAATAATTTTTTTTAGAGTTTACAAGTTTTTGCCTGATCACTTGTTTTTTTAGAGCGTAATTGATTCGAAATAAAAATAAAAAATTCAAAACTGCTGTCATATAAATAATATAACTAAATCTCTCTCTCTCTCTCTCTCTCTCTCTCTCTCTCTCTCTCTCTCTCTCTCTCTCTCTCTCTCTCTCTCTCTCTCTCTCTCTCTCTCTCTCTCTCTCTCTCTCTCTCTCTCTCTCTCTCTCTCTCTCTCTCTCTCTCTCTCTCTCTCTCTCTCTCTCTCTCTCTCTCTCTCTCTCTCTCTCTCTCTCTCTCTCTCTCTCTCTCTCTCTCTCTCTCTCTCTCTCTCTCTCTCTCTCTCTCTCTCTCTCTCTCTCTCTCTCTCTCTCTCTCTCTCTCTCTCTCTCTCTCTCTCTCTCTCTCTCTCTCTCTCTCTCTCTCTCTCTCTCTCTCTCTCTCTCTCTCTCTCTCTCTCTCTCTCTCTCTCTCTCTCTCTCTCTCTCTCTCTCTCTCTCTCTCTCCCATTCTTTCCCACTTTCTCCCTTCATTTCCCCCTCGGTTGAGTAAATAGAAGAAATGCCGTAATAATACAGACCTGAGATATATATTTTTGTATCGAAACAATGGATAGGAAAATAATTTTTATCAATAATTAAACATTCGTTTAATATTACAGATCCTTTGTGATTTTAAGATATGGATTTAGTACATAAAAGACACAAAAAATTAATAAATATTGTTAATAAATCATCTTCTCTATGAAGAGTAATTAGGGAGGCTTATACAATACGGAAATTGTCGTTAATTAGGGAGGCTTATACAATACGGACATTGTTGTTAATTAGGGAGGCTTATACAATACGGAAATTGTCGTTAATTAGGGAGGCTTATACAATACGGACATTGTCGTTAATTAGGGAGGCTTATACAATACGGAAATTGTCGTTAATTAGGGAGGCTTATACAATACGGAAATTGTCGTTAATTAGGGAGGCTTATACAATACGGAAATTGTCGTTAATTAGGGAGGCTTATACAATATGGAAATTGTCGTTAATTAAGGAGGCTTATACAATACGGACATTGTCGTTAATTAGGGAGGCTTATACAATACGGAAATTGTCGTTAATTAGGGAGGCTTATACAATACGGACATTGTCGTTAATTAGGGAGGCTTATACAATACGGAAATTGTCGTTAATTAGGGAGGCTTATACAATACGGAAATAAAGTTAATTCGTATACCTTAGAAAAATAGTTTTTATGACTTTTAAATATAATACATAATTGGATATTATATTAAAAGCACTGCAAAGTTATGATATTGGCAGTGTTTAATGAAAGTCTAAAGCATTTTAACTACTTTATTAAAAGGTCCATGAAAAGAATAATTAAGTATGAAGGCGGACATGGAGTCAGATTAATGACATAGCTGGTGTATGATGAAGCTGAGGTCAGAAATGTTTAAACGGGTTCCACCGAGAATGTTATTTTCATATATTACACTATCTTTTTACAAAAATTAATTTTTCATCTAAATTCAAATATAAATTTCATAAATAATTAAAATTAATGTTAATTGCTAGTGCCATGAATATTTTACATTCATGCAGTATTAACACATTTTGCTTTTCACAGGTCATTTTAGATTATTATAAAGTAATAGTTTTTAAGTAAACAACTCTTTATTATGTAGAAATTCGTTTTATATGTCTATAATTTAAATTGTTCATCAAATTATTTATTAAAACTTGCGTGAAAAAATACCATTGTAGGTGTATTTGTGTCTGAGGTCACATACGTAAAGTGAATTTATAAACTGCTATTCTTATTATGTTTTAGGTTTTCAGAAACTGTAGCTGAACTACCTCGGTGAAGGTGGATCTTATTGCAGAGTTCTTTTCATTTGTTTAAAAATAAATATGGCCGAGGACAGTTTTTAGCTTCCTATTAACTTTTCAAACAATTGCCATCACTACCTTAGGAATTTCTAACAAACTGCATTTCAAGCAACATAACGGAGGGTCTGGGGGTTAAGCACGATCTATGTAATGGATAGTCTTACACATTTATAACGTTCAGTTTGTTGTACGAGGTATAGTCAAAAAGTTCTGGGAATTGGTTGATATATGTTTGTTGGACAAAGATAAAGTCTTATAAAACCTATATTCCTTCAAAATACTCTTCTTCTACAACAATACACTTGTCCCTACGATCATACAGACGATCAATACTCTTTTGACACTTATTTTTTAAAACACATTTAAATAATTTTATCGCATTTTTACTGACAGCTTTAGTACCTGCAAATCGATTTCCTTTTATTGATGTTTTTATCATGTGAACAGTAAGAAATCGGCCGACATGAGGTCAAGCGGATATGGTGGATGTTCTGACGTGGTAACGTGGTGCTTGACTAGGTAGTTACGTACTAACAAGAATCGATGTGTAGGAGTATCGTCATGTAGCAAAATCCAATTGTGCAAAACATCTTCAATCGCCTTAATCCCATATTCTTGAATTGACATTTTAAGTGTCCCAGAAGATGACTTTTGAAGTAAAAAATCTAATTTAATTTTACATTAAATACATTTTCAAAACGCGACATATTAAACACGCAAATACATGAAAAGTGCTCTCCATGGAGAAACAATGGCGGCTGGGCGATACTCACGCTACCTATATCCCTTCTCCAGGAGTAGTACTAACTGATTGACGATGAAATTCCCACCGGGAACCACGCTGTGTATCTCTGGACATCAATATCGGGCACTTTTTGACTGTACCTCGTATATAAATCTTTTGTGTTTATATTGATATACCAAAAAGACAAACCACTTCACTTACTTTATATGATGCTTGAAACATTTATTCAAAGGGTATAAATAGTATTTTATCATTTTATGTAGTATAAGTGCCACAATGACATACTATTAAAATGAGATACTGTTATACCAGTGATTTATTAGCCACATGACGTTTCAATACAAGAACATTTGATGGGGTTCGTATAGTAACGTATGTCTCACTGAATTACATTATTTTATTAATTCTCTGTATCAAAACTATATTTGTTTATTTTTAATTAATATTTACAAATACCTTGATATATTGTTTGGAATTAAAACCAAACATCTTGTATAAATTCGTATTGAGTCACTAAATAAACTATTAAATTTTTATCTTATGTGTCATATAAGGTTAGGTCTAGTCAATCTTATAAGAACCACTATTTTAGGTACAGTGGTATTTAATTAATCTTCATCAATATTATTCATCGAGTACAGTCATTACATGAAATTTAACATGATGTTTTGTATGGTGTACTCAGACATAACATTGTTTTATATTCCTCGTATTATTCCCGCATATGAAGATTAATAAATCAATCCAAAAAATATTAATTATTTATTTTAAGTAACAAAGTTATAATAATTATAAAAACGTTCGACTATATTTTGTACTAAAGTACGTTGTAAAACAATAATCAATTTGCTACATCAAAAGCGCAATCTGGTTGTTAAACTTTCTACTTACATTATTATTTATTTTGACCTCAATAATATGAAGCTGAACAAACATTTTAATTTGCTTTCTCTACTTTAGAGTGAAGTTATTTTAGTTACTAGAATATTTAGAAGAATTTAATGCAATTTTGAATTCAGTATGAACCCTATAACAACCTAAACCAACTTACTTACAGACGTAAATTAGATCTTACCAAATATGACAATAATACATCATGGTTTTGTTTTAGTGGTGTTCATGGTGTGTTATCGAACAGTTACTGTATGGATATGCATATAAACATATTATGTTTTATTATGAACAATTTGGCTAATGAGTCAATGGTTGGTAATGTTTTCACCAAATAATTGTTACTCCGTATAAAATTCGTAAAATTTCATAGTTTTTGTGTTTATATTAATGTTTATTTTTTTAATCTATTTTAAAAATATGTTGTTTTACACTGATCAGGCATCCAGACCCTACATTTTTCTCTCAAAAGTTATTTTAAAATATGTAGTGGAAAAAATATTATTAGGTTAATTAAGTTAAGTGGCCTTTAGCATGATAGTAATACTGATAGTTAAGGGGTGGTTCAATCGGTTATTGGTGAGTTAACTATTTCCCAAATTTTAAGCAAAATTAGTTAATCTAACTTCCCTTGAAACAGGATAAATATTTTGGAAACATTTCTAACCACCATATTAAAACTTGTTGCATTATAAGGTGGTGAATTTGGCTGCTTTTCAATCACTGTTAATACAATACCATTAAAAGTACTAATTTAATGTTTTATAACTACATTGTTTACACAAAAATGAAGGAATTAAGATGTTTTTAGTTTATAAAAATATAAAATTATACACGTTGTTATATACTACTAAATTAGAATTTGTGGCCTTTTCAAGTGGCGAATTTAACTTATTTCAAATCATTATTTGTTAAAACCGTTCAAAGTACTAATTTATTTAGTTTTTTGTTTGATATGTTTTTAACACTAAACTGAATGGATCAAGATGATTTTCAGTTTAAAAAATGTACAAATATTTTAGTTTTTATAATTAACCATAATTTTTTTTCTTTTAAAATTATACATATACCTTATTCTGAGTACTTATGAAATCATGAGAAAACTATAATTTTAGTTCATAGTTCTTTTTTCCTTATAAAACTAAAATGTGGTATAGTGTTGAGACCTACGTCTGTCTGAGGTAAATAAGAAACTAATGGAGGTGGTAGTTGATAGGCTTGACTATTGCTTTATTTATTAATGCCTTTATTAAATTTTTCATTTTACAATAAAATAGTGCACCTCTTATAGCTCCTAGCTCAATGTTATTTGAGGGTAAAATTAAAATGAATGAACAGTTTTAATTGGACAATTTTAAAACACATATTATTGAAAATAATAATACGTATTATGTTAAAAAAGAGAAATTTAAAGATTAAACCAAAATACGGTTAAATGAACTGCGTCACATTTTTGTAATACCTTAAATAATTTATTGACCTAAACAGACCGAGAAAGAAATCACAACAAAATTGCGTGCAACACATTAAAGACATTATTGCTAGTCCAATGTGTCTATATAGTTAAGAACATTATATTTTGCACTTATTAACTCAAGAATCCAATATGCTTTGCCATGTTGGGGAGGAACATACAAAACATTAATTGATAAACTAAGAACGACTCAAAATTACTTTTTGCGTATAATTCTTAAAAAATGTAAACGATCAAGTTCTTTTCCATTATTCCAGGAGTTAAAAATTTTACCCATTCAGCACCTTTTCATTTATAAGGTTATGAGATTGGTTTTTATTAGAAGTGGTAATAGAGAAAACTTAATTCCAAATCATTTTCATAATACAAGAAATTTGGTAAACAACTATTTTAAATTACCTAAGGTAAACAAATTCATTTTTCGACATTCGCTTCAATATTTGGGCCCTAAATATTTTAATCAATTACCAACTCAAATCAAGAATATTAAACAACTTAAAAATTTTTGTAAACAAAAAATCACTTGGCTTTATTCTCAGCAGGATTTAGAATACCTTAATAGTATCTTAGTTTAAATATAGTTGAGTTTTTGGAATGTTTTTATGGTCTTTTCATTATCACTTGTTTTTGTGTTCTCAAATATTTATTATATTTATTTATTCTATTTATTTATATATTATATTTATTATTATTATGTATTTATTATAAATATTTATTTATTGTTTACTCTATGTAAAAATGTGTCTCAGTATAAAATATACTCATAGAGTCACTGATGTTGCAGTTGGCGATGTACTAAGTGCTTTTATATACATAATGCTAAACTCAAACTACTATGTTAGTATTTCTTAGTTATATTGTGAAACTGGCCACGCTACTGGACAAAGTGGTCAGTCTTATTTCTCACAATTTGTATGATTGTATTTTGATATTTTTTATGGAAAATAAAATTCATTTATTCATTTATTCAATGTTTCCAAACATTCGCTCATCTACACTCATAACACTCATTCGAAATCCATATTCGCCCATATCTTGACGATCGGCGTCTTATTAATAAATAAATGAAAAAATAAATAAATAAATAAATGCTTTGAAAGTAAAACATTCCACATCAAGAAGTCTGAAATTCCGCTAACTCCATTCAAAATTTGTTAGGACTCTGATTGGAATTGAATTTAAAACCTTTGGCCTAAGCTGGGCTATAACTAACTACTCTATTGATCATAAAACACCCTGTGTTTCATTCAATGTCAAAATTATTCCTTAGCTGTCCCAGAGCTAATTATATTCGAAATAAATCATTGCAATTTTTAATATTCTAGTAAGTAACAAAGTATGATGATTCAATTCTTTTGTTTATGTTTTTAGGTAATTGAGAACAATTTATGATTTAAAAATATTAACACTTTATTAAACATAACCTTTTTTATATCCACCAAATTAAATTAATATATTTAAGGATAAGAATATCGTTGATGGTAGTAATATAAACTTACATTTAAGAACTAATACGTTATGCCTAGGAAGAATTTTCATTATGTGAAATTGCAAGCATGATTCTGTTTTCATTAACAAATAATATGTTCCCCAATAAACCCACAAGGAACGACTTTTAAGGCTCCTTATATAAGGTCATATAATTATAGATACAATAATGAGGATCAATACAGGTTTCATAAAATAACTGTTAGAGTATTAGTGTAGTTTTACACTACAATACAGAGACAAACTTAATACTGTACTTTGGTAGCAAGTTACTTCAGCTTCATTCTAAAATATATGATCTATAGAAAGGGCAATTAATTTGTAGACAGTATGATAAAGTTACATCCTACAATGGACCTTGGAGTGAAGGGTTATTCTAGGATTCAACCGAAATCTTGTAATAAATTCTGACTTATATACTATTAAAGAACCTATTCAATCACCAAACAAAGTCATTGTAACCTTCATAGGTGATTTATAATGACACAAAGTTATTAACAAGACTGAGATCAGCACTTACCATATACATATCTACATAATTATGCCTTCACATACTTACATTGCTAGTTAAGTTATCATGATTTAAGATGTGAATAGATCAGGCTTTAAATTATTTAACTAACATTTAGAGTTTTACAATTACAGTTCATCATAAATATAAAACACAAAAGGATGGTTCAAGAAAATATAGTAACTTAAAATGTATTCTAGGTCCTTATAAAATTATTAAGAGTAATGATATATATTTGTATATAGAGTAAATGAAAATTCATATTCATTTATTTTATTCATATTCATATATTATATTCCCTACCTAGAGAACTTCAAACCTTGGAGAAAAATGCTAAAATAAAAATAAAGCTTAAAGACTATTTTATTTATAACAATGTAACATAAATTTCTTACCTAATCCTAATCCAAAAAAATGCAATATGACGCTCACAAAAACAAAAATCTATTTGACTCTAGAACTGGTGGATAGCAAGAAGCATAATTTTCACAGCACTCACCACAAAATAGTAATCATATAGACTTGGTAGTTTAAAAAAATACAAATTTAGGGTTTTCCTGTTAAAAATAATAATATTGAATATACAATAGGTGAACGTGGTTGAACAGTGAAACATGCATATATAAAGCTAGCTGGTCAAGCACTGAGAGGACACTAATGAAATAAGTACATTCATGAAAGAATAAATATTGGGATGTGAAAGTTGAACTTCCCATCCTGTACATGTCCATTTGTCACACACTGTATCTAAATATTGTGTGAAATCGGCATATCACAAGAAACTATGAATCAGAAAGATAACAAACCTTTTTAAAATTAACCTTTAGTTTAAGATTTTGTTTTTGTATCTTTGAATGATAGGCGAGAAAAATATGGTATGATTTATTTGTTATTGAATTATTTCACGTACTTAATAATCTTTTTAGTATAATTAATTGTGTTTGTAAATTTTAGGATTTAAAACTGGTTTCTTGTTGTTTTTTTTATTTGTTTTGTTATTTATTTTAAATTTTTATAATTATTGTTATCTAATTTATTGTTGTATTGTTTTTGATTTAAGGAAGTTCAAAAAAAAGTACTATAATATATATATGTGTAAAAATATGTTTCACATGTAATTGTAACACCATAATTGTAAAAAAAATTATAATTGTTCTCTCAATTAGCCTTGAGCTAGAGAGATAAATATAAACTGCTTGTACAAATTGTAATTTTTCGCAAGTAATAAATACATTTGAATTTGAATTATTAACTTCAAAATAAAATATTTTCAACAAAGTATTAACTATATGCTATAAACAATATTATTACCATATTACACGTAAACTAAACCCATAACAAATTGCATTTAATTTGATGTATTTGTATTTAAATTGGAAAACAACATCAATTATATACCCTCAGTGTGCCTCATGTATAAGCTAAGCGGGGAGAAAGATGAAATACGAAATATGACACAAAGCCTGATTAATGACGTCTCTAGCCACTGGAGTTGAGGGCCGAAATACCCTTTTAGGAATTCCACTGCAAAAATATCTCTAAGAAGTAACTTTTCTTTTACTAAAATATAGGATTTATAATTAAATAACTTATTATTTACTAAAATGATTTAATATTACTGTTTATTTTAAATTTTAATGATTTATTAATAATATCTAATCTATTTAATTATTAAGTTTTATTACGATTTGACTATTTAAAGATAATTACAAGAAACTTAATATATTATTTTAATCTTATGACACGTAAAACCTCGATACATTTCTGGTATATGCTATTTATGAAGGTCAATAGATATTTTCTCACATCAACAAGTAATCGTAATGAGGGACTGAACAGCCAACATTTTGACAAGTGTAGTGTTCAGATCTGAATTAAATTGTAAAATAACCAATGAGGGTAACTTGTAATAACATTTTCAACCTTAGTCTGTAGATTCGTTTTTATTTATTTATTTTTTAAATTTATAACCTTTCAAACAAATTTTATGTTTTTGAATAGCTTTTATTTTGCGGTTTTGTATACAAATATTAAGACAGCACAAGAGTAGTATATATCTTTACCAATTTGAGCTGGTTTATTTTGGTGAGTCTGCAACAGTGGAATTAAGATAATTGATAATTAACCAAACAGGAACTTATTTGCTTTGTAAAAAAGGTTATAAATACGTAATGACAATTATAATAAAAATAGATTATGTGTATTCACTCAACTAATACAACTATCTGTTGACATGTAATTACATACATTTTTGAGGGAGAATTACGATATACATTAAAATATGAATAAAGTCTAACTTAAATCTGTCTGCTGTCAGGTTCAAGGGTTTATATTATAGTAACATTTAGACGCCATAAAATGATAATTGGAGGTATTTCTATCACTAAAACGGAGTCAGGATGACAAAATACTCAACATTTATTTCAATAACATGAAGCCAATAATTGATTGTTTCGTTATTTATTATTTAAATCACAAGTCGTAAACCAAAATTATGTATATTTATTGACAAGTTCTTATATATACAACTCGACTGTAATTTATTGAACTAAGTTTAAAGATTATCATAGTTATAGAAATATAAATATTTTCTTTAAACTAATATTTTTGTTGAGATATTATTGAAAAATACTCATTATTTACTGAAGTTTAACATATTAAAGACCCATGAAAGTTAGCGTTCTGATGAAAGTGAAAGTTTAAAAAACATAGTAAATGTTTTATCAATTATACAAAGATTATGCATGCTTAACCGTAAAAGCACAGAGAGAGAAAGTATTTTTTTACTTTATCATTTTCTAATGATTTGTTAATTGTATTATTACATTTTTGAAAATATTTAATTGTATACTTCACATGAATTGTTGTGTAGTAATAAAAATATTTGAGAAGGTATATGCAAAATGTCTTTAGTCTAAGATTTTACCTCTTAGTCTATGTACACTAAAGGCGTTTTTTTCACTCTTATTACTAACGTTGTTAAGGGAATACGATCCAAACCCATCAAGGAAATGTTAAGTGGACCTTCCGGTATCTTAACCCATAACCCTCTGCATATAAAGCAGGAGTACTAACAACGAGATTAGTACGAGGCCTTACGTAATGCTAGTAAATATATGCTTTAGTAATAAGTAAAGAAACGCTTTAATAATTCTAATCCGTATGCATTGAATTCATAGCTCTTCATCCACAATCTTTCCAAATATTAGCTGAAATATATGAAAAGCGATGCTTATCAGCTTATATTGTTGGTGTAAGGAGTGAAGTCACATAAAGGGAAAGGATATCAGTCCCATACACACGTTTACGTTACAAAGGTACGTTACAACGTTTATCTCACCGTTGTAGCAGGGTAGGCTCTACATAAACAGCCCTTCCTGCTCTGTACGCTGGTGGTCACATATTTTAATACAATTTTACAGTAGGATGTATATGTTCACTTTCATAGAATCTACAGGTGAATTTGAATAATAACAATTAAAAGAAATGTATGTAGTAAATATTAGGTAAATTAAGTACATAAAATTACAAGTAAAACGTTACCAAAAATAATAAAAAGTTGTATAAAATAACACCATTACTTTGTTCTATTGCTGATTAGTAGATTTTATACTAAAACATAAAAATAAAATCATCTAATTAAAAATGTATTCCTTTGTTAATTATTTCATTTATTTATCAAACTAATTATGTAACGATGGTGCATTATCTGTTACTTTCATTCTGTTTATATGTTGTAGAATGCTTAGTTGTAAATATTGAGAAAATTGTAAAGTAAAATAAAGGCTGATGAAGAAAGTAACTTAGTTAAAAAATGAGAAATTGATACAGTTTATAAAGGAGCTGCTTAAAAGTAAGCTTTACAATAATTTATTACCGACTTTAAGTTTATTGTGTAAACGAAGCCATTATTAAGAAAAAATTATTTAATGATTGTATTCATTTATATAAATTGAATCGGTCTTTTGAGAATTTCTAATAAAGATCAAATGTGTATTGATAATCATGTTCATAATATGTGTTTGGTTAAAGAAATTTGATGTTTTGTTTGGAAAAATTTTACTATTTCCTCAGAGTGATTTTTTCATTCAATTTTATTGGGATTTGTATCCATCGTTATCTATTTGTATCAAATTGTACCACTTTTATCTATTTCAATGGAGACTATTTATTCAAAGTTCTCTAATTATTATTAATCATTTCGATAAACTACATTTACATTCTTCAGACCAGATGAATTCACAAAGTAATCCAATATAAATAATACGTTTTGTACTTTTATTGTAATACATTTTTCTTGGGTGGCAAACACGTGTGTTAAATAATCACTGGAACGTAATAAAAAATAAAATTATTTATTGAAAAAAATATAAATTAGAAATATATTGTTAATTAAAGGTCATAGCAACATAATTTCTGTGGATTACCATATGCTGTATATGTGTGACTACACTTTTTCGATTATTACATAATTTTGAATAATATAACAGTTTTTTTCAAACAATATTGTTATATAAAACCTTACATCTTAGAGAATACAGTGAAATAATACTTGACATGTTTTTGACATTACAAATGAACAATGTAAAATATTCAGATGGATTGGTTCTAAGCCTTCAGACAGATAAAAACAAATAACTATGACATTATGTAGTTGAATCACACACATTTGATTTGGAAATGTCCCAAATCAATTCCAGAAAGTTGTGATATAATTGTATGATATATGCAACGGTTCAAACCAAACTGGAGCGAGGGAGCTAAGTTATTACCATAGTTTGTTGTTACATACCTCTAGGGTTCACCTATTCGTTTCAGCAAAGGAAAAGTGAGACGAGTAAAATGTTTATTTCTTGTGATTAGTTATAGTAATATTTATTATGATAACTGAGAATGAATTGTTTTCCAAAATCAACACCTAGTCTAAATTTGTTAAGCAAAAAATCGTTATCACATTTTATTAAGGTATATTATTTAATTTTTTTCTGACTTTGTTGTTACTGTAATTGTCTATATTTTGATTCTACAGATATATAGTTATAAAAGAGTGTTTATTGAAAATAATAAAATTAATAATAATTAGTTCAATAAAATACAGCATTTATATTTATCATTCTTTCAATTGCATATATGAATACTTTATATCAAGTAAACACAGGATTACATTATATAAAGTAGATTGGAGTTCATTACAATACAAAGATAAATATTATTATTAAAACAAATGGATGTCTTTAGAATAACTCTTCACGGTAGTCTCTAAGGCACACCTAAGGACATCTCAGGTAGTGTCTACGCCAAAAGCAACCATTGAGCGGACGCCTTGTCATAAAACCTACAATCCCTAAAGACACGTAATCTCCAAGTAACTAGATTACAACACTGCGCCACTAGTACCAATAATGTGATATGTTGCAATTACTGGACATGCTAAATAAAACAAATATTTCAGATTAGTTTAAATTTAATGTTTGATGATAGATATCTTGTTAGTCGACAATACAAAAAATGTTAAATGAACTGTATAATTTGTTAAAATATAACATATATTTAAATTTTATTTGCAATAATCGTAAAATCTTTTATTTATATTCATGAAATAAATAATTTTTATTCAAAATAATTATGTTTCAAATATAATGTACAGACTCTATTTAACTCTATACACTACTACAATTACAAAATTAAGTAAGTAGCAATGGAAATTTGATAGATGTTCTCCAAAGGTCTTATATAACATAACAATATTTGTTAATGATGCTCTATGCTAGTTCATATTTCGTACTTAATTTTACTTGTTAAATACAATTTTAATCAATATAAATTTGTGAAATAGTAATTAATATATTTGTATTTAAATACATTAAAACAGATTAATATGTTGAAATTATAAAACTAAATTAAACAAATGTTGTGTTGCCTGGTGATGCCAGCTTTGCTGGCGAAAGGCCTAGTTGATTGTATTGGTTTTATTTAAAATTTAATAATTTTAACATATTAAGTGACCAATATCAACTCTATCTCAACTTCACTAACAGATTAACCTTAAAAAAATTACATCAGATTCAGTGATCACGTAATTTAGTACAATGATTACTTGTTGGAAACCTAGTCCTTATTTATTAATGAAGAGCTTTTCGTCCATTAGTTTGAATACTTTACAAATTACACTTAAAAATGTAAACTTTTTGAATCATCAACCTACTTTTCCTTTTTATGGGTATTGTGATTGGATACACTTCCGTTTATAAGCATTATCAATCAATAACCTTTTTGCGTTTCCTTTTTGGACATTTTTCATTCGATAATGTTACTCCAGACAATGAAATTTAAAGTAGTTTGTAAACAACATTATACGTATTAATATAGTTCTCTCAATCTTTCGACTGTTACGTCACACATATCTTAAATGAAATATTAAAAGATCATCAGAAAATGTGATATTTTATAACCTAAAATAAAAAAAACTACAACTTCTTTATCCTGCATTGACTTATTTATGTTGTTTGATCAATTGTAATGAACAAATCTGTGAAATTTCACGGTCAGTAAAGGTTTTTATATCGTTTACAACTGCATATTATTCTTAATAGGTTTGTGGTAAAAATTTTATGTGAGCAAAGTTGTAAAGTGATTCAAAACAGTCCATCGATTGAGGCAAACTATTAATCTCCTTCCAAACTACCAGAACTCAACAATAAAAAAAATAAAAAAAAAACTTAAGTTTTCTCAAAATAAAAAATCGTAGCCTTTATTATCACTACCTTACACACAGTTGTACATGCACACTTATATAATGCTACAAGAATGCATTATTTAACAATTTCTTCTTTTAAATTTGTACGGAATATAAACATTTTTATTACTCAATGATGATAAGTTGTATTTTATAGAGCAATAGTATACTGATAGAGGACTCTAGTACATATATATTTACAAATATTATTAAAATAAATGTACTAATATTTACTAATTAAAAACTAGAGTTTTTCTTAGCGTAATTTATTTAAAGGAAGATTTTTCTTTACGAAACATTTCGAAAGCCCTTTCGTTTCGTACAAACTATTCATATTTCGTAAATTGTTATTTAGCGTGGAATCCCAGGATAAATTCCAGGGACATTTATTTTATATGACGCTCCTGGCCAAGATTACCGTTGGGGGAAATGAAAAACGTGCCACTGAAAGATTGGAAAACTTCAGGATAACATGATGTGACTGAACTTACACTCAACTTTATATAGACTTTACGTAACTTTTATGTTCAAGAGTAAAGAGTTTATCTGAAAACATTAAAAGGAACATTAATTTTGTTTATTAATTCTGTAATAAACATTTTACAGAGTTACTCGGTAAATTAGCATTTATTAAAATAAATATATGTGTTATTGAATAGTGATATAGGTGTATCAAAGTTTTTTTACTGAAGACATGCATTGTTTCCTTATAATAATTCATTTATGTGAAACTTATTCCGATGGTACAACAGGGAGATCCAGTATAGAACAAAGGGAATATTACTAATAACTAGTTTAAGACAACTCCAAGTTATACACTTATAATATCCCAAACTAATTCTCGAGGTCTTGTAGCTTTACACAGCTTGGCCACCAAATGTCTTAAAATTTTTCTTAGTTATCACAAAATCACCACAGTTTAAATGACAGCTTATGGATGGATATTGGTTGCAAAGTGTTCAAAATACTTTAAAAATGTTTTAAATTTACCATTTTTTATGAATTATGTTGACTTTAAATACATGTTTAAAAATGTATGTACTATAAATTTTTAAACGTCAATTTATATTACTTTTATTTTCCTATTATAATAGTAAACTCATATTCACAGATACATTGTTTGTAAGAAACAATTAATTTTACATTATAAAATTACTATAAATTTGTTAGTAATATGTAAACATAAATTTAGCTATGTTTCAGTAATTAAAATATTAACAGATATTCGTGTTTAAAATAGTATAATTTTATAATATAAACTTTATAAAACAAATTAATTATCTGCCATGAAATTATTTATTTATTTACTTAAGACAAGGATTGTGCTATTTTCAGAGTAGGAAACAGGTGTCAGTTGTAATGAAAAATAATCACTCTCAAAGCAACAAAGACTTTGTTTCTCACATTTAAGAGAATGGTGGTACTTACTGTAAGGGTACTTTATACTGTACACTTCTTTCAATAATAAAAACCTACAATACAATTAATAGTGGTGGAAAAACTTATACATAAAATGTATAACAAGTGATAAATATTTTTGTTTATTGCTCTTAACGCAAGATCTTAAAATAGTTTAAGGTCATTAAAAGTATATTAATATATTATTATTACTACTGGAACTAATAATTTTATCATTTAAATAATTATAAATTCCTTAAGAGTAATTTGCCAAAACCTTTTTTATAAATGTAAATAAAAAATCAAAACTAGGGGTTTATCCTTGGCAAACAAAAGTTAACTAGAAAATATAGCTCGTGCTAATGATTGTTATATTGTTATTAAAATAATGACAAATATTAATATTGAAAACAATATTTACTGTTAAAAACAAGAAGTAAATCAAAATGTATTAATAAAACACGTTGTTAATAATTTTAAAAGATTTTATCAAAAGTGTTTACCATAGAAGTAAATGACGATATACCTAATATGTTTTCTAATTAAGTATCAATACGTTTAATGCTATACACATCAGCCATGGAAGGTCTTTATAAATACCAAAACCCTTTCATTTTAAAGATGGCCAAAACACTTAAGGCTGATTTCTGTAACTACACGATAAATAGGTTACAACGCTAAGAGGGCATAAGTAATATGCCAATAAAACTATTGCTCTTTACCTCGTTATTAATTTAGTTTTATGTATTTGAAATTGTTAACTTCGGAAATACTACTTATTTTGTTTAAAATCTATTATAATAATAATAATCTTAATAACTTAAAGGAAAACTTAATTATTATTTGTTTTATCTAAACAGGAGGACCTCCTAAATGATAGCAGGAACTCCTTTTTACTGACAAAGAGACCTGCTCAATGCTCATCTATAGGAAATATCCTCAATTACAAAAAGGCCTCCTCAATGACACAATGATATCCACATTGACAAATAGATCTTCTTATTGAACGGAAACCTTCTCAATGACAGAGAGTCCTCTTCAATGGCATGTTATTTGTTTACTGACGACTGATCCCATCATCGACAGGAAATTCTTCTCAGTCCCAGAAAGACATCCTAAATGACAGGGAGACTTTCTCAATAATAGAGAATATTCCTTAACACAGTTTTTAATGTTGTTTTGTTCCTGATATTGTTGTCTAAACAAAAACTTAATATATTTATATTATGTTGGTATTCAAGTGTAATTAACAAGGTAAAAAAACGACTAGCGAGCGATCCCCACCTTCCCGGCCACCGGTGGTGGTTCGGGAGTCACCCTTAAGCCGTTGGTCCCCAGGTTAAGTGTTAGAGAGGTCTTCCTAGCCCTAATTTTTCTTGGTAAAACAAGATCTTTAACTATATATTTTACACGCCATAAATCATCATAAAACCATCAACAGTAGCTGTGTAATCTAATGACCTAGAGACGGCGTTTGTGACAAGGATCTGTGGAGCGTGTACCACTTTTACATTATCAGTGATGGCTCGTTGGAATCATAAATAATCGTGTTCTTCTGTTTTTTTTTTTTTTTTCTTCTTTCTCTTTTTCATTCGTTGTAGTTTAAGTTCATGATATGACATTTTATAAGTATAGTAGGTCTATAGTATAATTGTATGCCTAGATAAATTTATATGTATTTGCCTCATAAACAATTATTGAATTTAATGTCTGTACATATTTGAATATGAGGATTAGGTAGGTTCTGTTGTAAATATAAACCTTTTTATTTTTAAAATATCTTTCCATATTGTATTCTTACTGGATAAACTTGTAACAATTTATCAAAGATTTGATGCAACAATCATGTGATCTATTTTCAATTTTCCGTAAATAAGTATACCAAAAAAGCACGTCATTATTTAAATCAAATTCAATTCTTTAATATAAAAAAATCTTTGTAAAAACGTATTTCCTTTAGTATTTTTTCGTACTATATTAGTGTTATTCACTTTTGGACATTTGTGATTAGATCAGTTAGAATATTCTTATCACGTAAAGTACAGTCAACGATTTAATTGATATGTATATGTTTATAGATTTGTTTGATTATTTCCGAATGAACTCAGTTTCTTTCACGAGACAAATTTGTTTAATACTTCTTTGCTGTCACCCTATGAGCAAGATTTCAATCTAAAACCTTTTGCTTGAATGGAGTCTTGTTTAAAATGTCAGTTTATAAGTTATCTGATGAGCTTTACATATTCATTTATTAAACCAATCCATTTTACTGTTTCATTTCTAGGCCTACTTTAATGTTTATAAAATATTAAAAATTGTTTTTTAACTCTTTGTTTGAATTTACTAATATTTACATTTAACATTAGTGTTTTATTGTAAGGAACTTCGTTTATTCATATAACAAATTTTTTATATCGATAACTAGACAGTGTCAGTCAAGATGAAAGTTAAATTTGCTATAAGAGCATCGTTTTAAATTAAGGAAAATAAATGAAACAAACAGTTTATAATGCACATTTTTTTAATATAAAAATAGTCAATTAATATTAAGTAAACCCTTAAGTTGAAAATTTTACTGTCTTCATATTAATAAAAAAAAACTAACCAATTCCTAATATAGGACATAGATTTATCACCAATTAAAGTGATAAACATTATAATTTATTTACTTGGAATTTGGCAACTGTATAGTTATCGGGCATAATTAAACTAAAAATGCTGCAGATTTTTGTTAGTTAATGGGGGAAATTGTAAAAAGACACTTGATATACTCGTGAAACAAAACTTATGCGTAAATTTTTACTCATAAATGTATATATTGTATGATATCGTTATTTCCCAAGAATTCTGTTTATATATTGTGTCATATTATATCACTAACGGCGTAGAAAATAATTTCATAAAATATTTATTAGAGTATAACTACAGTAATTAAATCATAAATTTATATTACGTGAAAAGAAGAAAGTAAACTCAATTTACTGTGTATTACAAAGTACGTAATGTCAATCAAACATCGTCTCATTGGTTTATTAAGAAGACGTTTACTTTGCGTGATTGTCCAACATAAACGGCCCTATTACATCATAACTATAGGAAGGCCATACAATAACGTAGAATACCTTTGTATAATTTAACCCATTACATGTTATTGACATCAGTCACGGAATATTGTGACCTCACTCCAACACAAACTCACATCATGCTATAGTTTATAAACTATGGTGTTACAGATTTTCTTTAATCACATATACTTAAATAATAACTATTATTATTAGCAGAATTTTTGAAATTTCAAATTAGAACCTTTCAATATTCTTTTCATATTTTGATAAACTACGTGTATGTTTTATGTTCAATGCATTTTTTCTTTTTATTTATTGTTTTGTTAAGTTTTGACATCACCCCAGGAATAAAAACTTGATTTGACATACATAGACTTTATAATTTGTTAATTATCATATTATATTGTAATTATAAAACATAATTAACTTTAAACATTGATAATTACAGATTAATATGGATTCCACTTTAAAACTGAATACAGTAACAAGTAGATTTTGTTTTGAAATATTTATATTGATATTTAATGTACAAAATTATTTCAATTGTTGTACATAAATAAATCAACCCAACTACTTGGAGCCAATATATGGAGAGATTGTAGGTGATAGGGTGGCTCCATGCTCGGTCCTTTTAAAACCGATAAGGCGTCCGTTCAATGGTTGCTATCAATCTGGACTATACTAGAGAAGTCTGGGGTGTCCGTGTTGGATGGTAGCCAGGGTTCAGATGTTGTGTAGGAAATATAACTGAGTGTCATGCTTGCGAGTTAGTTGAAAATCAGATCAACACTACGTAGTTCAGATTCCACGCCAATATGTAGGTCCCTTGGTTCCCCAGGTTATTGGGCTATTAATAAATATCTCTGTATTAGGAACAATCGACCTTAGTTAGTAACAATGACTATACTCATTCATCTAGTTTAATCACACTCATTCGCCCCTCATATTCGCTCGTAACTTCACAATCGGCGTCTTATAAATAAATAATGAATAAATGAAATATAATATTACAACAGGAATTATAGATATCTTAGAATATGAGTATTTTAGGATCTACCTTTATAGGAATGTTTTATTTGTTTCAGCCCATAGAATGAGTTCCAGAAATATGTCCAAACATAACAGACACATACTGAATTATTTCCACGTCACTCTCTGAGAAACTCAATATAGATGTGTAATTTACTCATTATGTTTGAATCCCTACTCACTATCTTTGAGTGTTGGGCCAATAATCTACCGAAGTACTTTGTAGTTATCAAGGTCCAAGTTGTCAATTTATTGTACACTTCATTTATCCAGTGATATATCATCTGTAATCTATTGGAAATAACTAAATATAATTAGATTCAAATGCTACTAGAAGATTTATTAAAGATAATAATAAAATATATAGCACGTATACAAGAACATTTTGACATACATAGAAGAAATCCTGGTCTAAACAATAGCCGATTAATCGTCATCCCCCAATCACCAACTTTTTGAGTATAGTCATTGATTAAATAAATACAGGTTTAGGGCAGCATGGCGT
The DNA here is from genome assembly GCA_035578905.1 of Stictocephala bisonia. NCBI lineage: Eukaryota > Metazoa > Arthropoda > Insecta > Hemiptera > Membracidae > Stictocephala > Stictocephala bisonia. The sequence continues at coordinate 22,055 of JAQJVL010003258.1, read as the reverse complement.
GATAATTGACAGTTAATTACAAGAAGTAGTCTGCGGCATTTGGCTGGCTGGCGTGATTGATCTTGTTTACTTTATGAAGTAGATTGGATATTACAACAACAAGAAAACTACTAGATATGCTGTATACTTGCCCTACAATTAATGTAATACTTTTTGAAATAAAATAAAGAAAGTGATTTATTTTTGCAATATTTTTTTAATATTAAATTTCATGTGATCATGTTTATATGTTGAGTTTTTAATTTTATTCTTTTTTTTTTTAGTTTAGAGGTGTGAAATTAGTACAATCATAAATACTTATGTTTTTGTAAATTATACGAAAGCTGCTGGGGAAGTACGATATGAAGTTTTAAAAAACTTAAATATATTTGATATATTTTCTTTTATTTAAATCTTTTAGTAAACACATAAACTTAACTATCTGGATTAAAGTTTGTATATTAATTGATCTCACGTTTTCTTAGCTACTTTAAAGACATTGCAAACACGTATGGTGGTAAATATTGGTACTCCTTTACCCACACACAATTAAATGCTCCTGGAAAAGAACTACTTATTGTACTTTTTCCACAATCATTAGAAGCACAGAGAACGAGCATTGTGTTTATCATTATATTCGTCTTCTTTATTATACTTCAAGCTTCATGTTTTCCCATGCTTCAGTTTAAATTTCACAGGAATATTTATTAACGTTTGTTTTTTTTATATAACAAAGTTTTATTTAAATTGTGCTTCATAGGTATTTTTATATGCCAATGTGTATTTAGTAATTCAACAGTCTTGCACTCCTAAGCTTCTTCTTAGTATTTGCCTTTTTTATTTCGTTCAAATATAACCCTGATATAATTGTGTTTGTAACGCCGGGAGTTTTCAAACCACAGATATATCTGTCAATATCCATTGTCTGTATATTTATTTATTCATAAGACGCCGATCGTCAATATATGGGCGATTATGGATTTCGAATGAGTGTGATGAGTGTAGATGAACAAATGTAGTCATTGTTACAAACTGAGGCCGACTATTCCTTAGAAAGTGTCATTAATTAATAGCCCAATGACAAATGAACAGCCGGTGATTATCAGCTGATCCTTCTCTAAATGTATTGACTCTGATTGGGATCGAACTGAGAACCTTTAGTACATGAAGCTGGGATTGAATTGAAGTAACTGTGTAATACAAGTCTTTTATAGATTCTTTTTGATTGTTTTATTTATTTATTTATTACTTTTTTTGTTATTTGCCTCTTTTGATTCAAATTGAACACAATACTACTATAAACAAGTTTGTAAAGTAGTGAGTTACCCAAACCACAGTGGCATGGGTTATAGCCGTTGTTTGTATATATATTTAACCTGGTATTTCAAGAGTCTTTAAGAGTATGTTTATTTAGTTTGATTTTGATTTAATTTAATTTTTTTTAAGCATTTGCCTCTTTTGATTTAAATCGAACACAACGTTAATATAAACAGGTCTGTAACTTGGTGGTTTGTTCCCCTAACCACAGGCGTATATGTCCCCAACCTTTATATGTACGAAGATGTAACCATATTACAGTAATTCTTTAGTGGTTAGTTTATTCTTACTATTTTCCAACTAAATATCAATCTACTAGATCAGTAGTTCAACACATATTTAACACCAAGCCATTGTACCACATCTGCTCCTAGATCTCATTCTGTATTCAATTACTGCTGAAGGTGTATGGCAGCGATATATCGATATATCGGAAATATAGATAAATATCTGTCGGTATATCAATTTATTAGTATTGATATTTTCTTTCAATATTATTGGCTATGTCGATATTATGTCCAATATATAACTAAATATTGACGGTATTCTATCTCTTCAAAATCATCAAGATTAAAAAAAAAAACACACATTTACATTGCCTTTTATGAGTGCAACACATGCATTGAAATAATAAAGTAACTATTTAGTTTTTATACGTGATGCTAACGCACCATAATGTAGTTTATTGTAAACCTGTGGGTGTTTGGTGTTTATAAGAAGCCTAGTGGTATTTTTTTAGGAGAAAAACAAAAATAGCAACGTTATTAAATTATTCTTTTATAATTAACATTATAATTAAACTATAAGAATTCTTATTTTGATTTATTTTTTCACACTACCTCACTGTTCTTTCGTGTAGATGAATTTTTACATTCAGTATTCTATTCTAAATATTGATAGCAAAACATGGGTGTATTGTTTGTCATGACATAAGAGTAAGTGTATGGTTTTAAAAAGATACATAATTTACAACTCGATATATCGGTTACCCTAAATATCGATATTTTCCTTTTTATATTATCTTTAGATCGATAATTTGTTTGCGATATATCGTTAATTCGATTTATCAAACTGTTGAAAATATTTGCCATCCTTGGTCGGAGATGCTATAATCCCAGATATATCTAAGGTTACTTGTAACATTATCGTTAAGTTCAGTATAATCGATTCAAGAAAATAGTAAAGGGTTATTTTATTTATTACGAGAATAGCTTACCTAATAAAAAAAAAATTCCCTAAATATTTTTATTAATCACATATTTTTATTTACAGTTTTATTGAAAACTATAAAATAAAACTAAAATCTAAGGTACCTGACCTTTATACTATTGGTGGTTAGTAAAGGCTTTTTCTTCAACGTAAAATAAGCTGTTATATTTATATTAACTTTATACATTTTTGATTCTTTAAGACACGCTATTTTTAATATATCACACGACACTACAGATGAATGTGTAACGTTCTGAGGAATGTTCATAGACAGGACTCTCTCGTTGGCTACACGAATTGATAATATTAACAGTAGACTATTAAGAGTAATATTTTAGATACAACGGTTATATTATTGAGTACATAAAACATGTATGAGATCAGTATATTTTTACTATTTTTATTAAGTAATTAGTTACAAGACAATTGTATGGCAATTGCATCTGGATGGAGGATATCTTATTTGTTCAAAGAAAACTACAAGATCATTATGTAATGTAGCACCGACTCAACACAGTATGCCACTATTTTATAAAGTAAAAATTCTAATGGTTTTTAATATTTATAGTTATAAATTAATTATATAATTATTTAAAGATCCAGACCCTTTTAAACCGAATTCTCAACAATATATTAGTGGGTTTAGGGACACAGCAACAATACATTTTAATAATTAAATTAAAAAAAATAGTAACCATAGCACGCTCCCACCTTAAATCTATAATAAATTAAATAACCTGATTCATGTGTTTCCTGCAAAGCGCATTTGCTAAAAATGGCTTCATAAAACCCTTTTTTTCATTCATTGATTTTTTTCTTCAAATTCATAACTACTTAAATATTAGTTTGATATTATATAACAATTATATTTATTGTATGATGTACAGTAAACATTATATTATGTACAATTGTTCTCCATTAGATATATTTAGTTTGTAATCATGGGGGTATATCATTTTATTATATTATTGATGACCTAAATTTCGTTTTCCTTACCTGAAAAATTATATTGTCAATAGCTTTGAGTAAGTTTTTTATAACAAATAAAGAAGTTTAACATTTAAATCAGAATAGAATGCTCATAATTTAAGTATATTTATTTACAACAATGTATACAATACATAGCAGTAATGTTTGTATATCAGGGCTAAAAGTAGTTTTACTAGGATATTCCTTGCTATAGGTAAATAAAATAAAGTGCGTTTTAAGACCAACATTTGTAGTTCTAAATATATGCTATTAAATGAAACATTAAACAAGTAAAAAATCATTACTAAAAAATAATATAAATTTCCTTACTAGATTAACAAATAGTATTTGTTAAGCAATAATAAAATAACAAATTTAGATGTGAAAATATTTTTCTCAAATGTCAATTTATATAATTTGTATAATATGTTTACCAATAGTTGAGACCGATTATTCTGATTGAACAAACCTTGTACACCTATTATGTTAGTTGCCATTTAAACAATAAAACATTGTACATTACTTTTATGGAAGTTTTCAAAATTTAATATTCAATGACAATTACGTTAATTCAATTGAAATGGAAGGTAATAATGACTTCTGCATTTGTAATATTCATTCCACAATAACTAGTATAAATGAATAATGATATCTAGCACGAAACAGTACCATTGAAGTATTACTTTGATTGTTAGTGGAGTTTAAAAGTATATTTCAGTCGCTTGATATGAGTGAGGACACCAGTATTTATAAGTATTATCGACCCATAGCGATACTGTTTTACTTTTTGGGACATTTTCCTGTGACCAATGTTAGATCTGTGCATGCTGACCAGTTAGATTTTGAGTACAAATCACTACCGGTAGTTTTTTCGACCATAGCCCTATCTTCAATATTTTGTTTTCATACTTTAATCAAGTTGTTAGGTAACTATTCTTTACAAACAAAAGTATTTGATGTTTATTGGACTTTTGCATTGTTGTTGCAGAGTGTTTGTTTTGGTTTGATATCAAAAAAGATTGTAAAATCTTTTCAAATAGTCGATCAATTGAGACATACCCTTATCAGATTACCAAATAACCTTAGCTATGGACCTACAAATCCAAACCTGTTTGCTAAAACAATGTTTGTTTTAACTATTATCTCCACTTCATATGCAGTTGTACTTACCTACATACATAATAAAACAGAACAGTATTGTATTACGTACGTGCTTTTCGTAGTTTTTATTGGTTACGTAAACTTTTACTACTGCCTGTTCCTCAGCTGTGTATTCTACAGCTGCAGTCAGGTAATAGAGGACTCTATACAGTCTTGGCACAGATACTGCTGGCTCAACTGTAGACCGTTCCACCATCTCCATCAGTTCTGCCACATGATCTTGGCTCAAAGTGAGCTTCTCAATGAAATTGACGAGCTGTTACAAACTTACGTCCTTATCGTTTTTGGAAAGGGAGTTATTACTACTGTTAATGGTTTGATATTCTATACCAGAGTTTCAATGCCTGTTATAGATATGGCTACTCATGAACTTGTTTGGGTGTTTTATCTTGGAATACTTGTTTTCTGTATTAACTTGAGAACTGATGAGGTATGTGGTTTATTTGTATATAATATAACTGTATGCTTTTAGATTATCATTTATCTTTATTAGAATAAAAAAGAGAGTTGACTTATTGACCATGGTAATATATGTGTTTTAAACAAAGTTTCATTGTATATGAAATGGAAAAAACAGATTCGTAAAGATTGACCTGCTTCTAAAAGTGTTTTCAGTTAATTTCAAATTATGTTTATTTCAACTATAGTCTAAAACAGTCTTTCTCAAAGTGGGCGATAACGCCTCCTTGTGGGCACTGGAAGCCTATAAGGGGCGGTAAAGGCACAGAGAAGATTGGGGGGCTTTGAAGTGGTTTAGGGGGGCGGTGGCTAATTAAAAATGTTTTTTGCTTTCAACACAAACTTCACCGCTCCTATACGCATAACGTGCGTTTCCTCGTGTAACGCCATCTAGGCCCATAATCGTTCAACAATACTTTGAAAAACAATAAAAAAAATAATAAATACATATAACATTGTAAATAATGTGCATTAAAATATAAAAATAAAATATTACTGAAGGAAATTATGTACATAGCTTCATAAATTTAAAGGACAACATTTGGGAATATATAATGTAGCTATGGGATATTTGTCAAACGGAGTGATACTGCTGCTGTACCACAGATGGCGTTAAGCTCCGATGCGAAGCAAGAAGTGACTGGAACATTCTCGAAAGCACTAGGCCCACCCGCTGCCTCATATACTAACGAGCGCGCCATCTAGTCAGTCAGTGTCATTCGATGATATTACGAAAACAAGTGAATTTAGTGACAATATAAAGTGCTGTACGTACGGTGCCTAATTTTTTCAGTAAGAATACTCTGAGTGGTGTCATTTGCAAGTTTTTAATACTCGATTCTTTACTTAGGCATTTTTGAAGACAAAATTATGTCGGAAGCAAAAAAGCAGAAACGGCAATATAGCGCGGAATAAATAAAATAAGCATTTATTGAAAATAGCACAAACCCACCTTCACCTTTGTGCCTTCTTTGTCAAAAAACATTTTCGAATGAAGCAATGAAACCCTCAAGGCTACAAGATCATCTGAATAAAATGAATTCAGATAAAAAAGACAAAAATGTGACTTATTTTCAAGACCTGGAAAAGAAGCACGCAGGTAAGCCAACTGTGTCAAACATTTTTCAGCGGTTTTTAAGCAAGACGACGACGGACTCCGAGCTTCCTACAATATATCCTGGCTAATTGCCCAAACAGGTAAACCTCACACAATTGGAGATGATTTAATTTTACCAGCAATAAAAGAAGTAATAACTACTGTGCTCCATAAACCAGTGGCAGACATTATCCGAAAAATTCATTTGAGCATTAGTTCTGTGCAAAGATAAATTTATGAGATGGCTGAAAACATTGAAGAGTCATTGTGCAATCATCTGAAGACTTCTAAATTCTCAATTCAGTTAGGTGAATACAATTTACCAACCAATGAAGCATTGTTGTTATCGTACATGAGGTTTATTAAAAATAAGAAACTATGTCAAGAACTACTACTTGCCAGAAAGTTGGAGATGGATACAAAAGGTAAAACCATATTTTATACACTAAAAAAATTTTGTGATGAGAAAGAAATTCCACTGAAGAATATTATATCAGCTGCTACGGATGGCACTCCGGCTATGACAGGATGTCACAAAGGCTTCATAGCGTACTTAAAAAATAAGATTCCAGATGTGCTCACTGTACATTGTGTCATTCATAGACAATATTTGGTTGTGAGAAATTTGAGTGAGTGTCTCTCTCAATCACTGCAATATGTCATCAAAGCAGTTAATAAAATCCGAAACAGATCTTTAAATGATAGATTATTTAATCAGCATTGTGTTGCAAATAATGAAGATTTCAACCGATTGCTATTTCACACAGAAGTGCATTGGTTATCAAGAGTTAACTGTCTGACTCGATTTTACAATCTATTTGACACTGTGATAGAGTTCTTGGAAAATAAAGACAAAGAATTGCACGACAACCTCATCACGTCAAATAATTATATTGCGTACTTGACAGACCTATATAAATTATTTAATGATGTCAATCTCCAACTTCAAGGGGACGACTTGAATTTGATTAAAACAAAAATGTCATTGCTGCTTTTGTAGCTAAACTGCTCTTATTTTCTAATATCTATAAAGCCGCATGTGTAACTCACTGACTCACTCACTCACGTATACAAATTCTAACCCACTTCCAGATGAGCTAGAAACTTGAAATTTGGCACACTTGTAGCTATTGCTGAGCAACCGATGGGAAAATTCCGAAAATTAAATTTTTTAATTTTTAACCCTCCAAAAAAATCAAAATGGCGGACGGGAATTATTAATTCTGTACAGAGTTTTACTAACGGGTTAATTGTGGGCAAACCGTTGGTTGTAGAACAAATATGACAGCATATTTGTAATTAAATTTCCTACAATTTTGGTCAGATAATATTTTTTTGTATTTTTGATAATAACTACGCAAAAAATCGTTAAGTCTCACATTTCGTTCAAAAATTGTTATTTTTGTTTTGTTTTTCGTATTTTACTGCATTATTACGATAATTTAAGAACTTAAACCCCTACAAAATACTTAATTTAACTAATTTGTTATCAAAAATACTAATAAATTCGATTTTGCACTGTCCATAACCTAGAAAAAATCCAAAATGGCTGACGTGAAAACGTTTATCTTTTTGCAGAGTTGAGGTTTTTGTTTTACTGAAACTTTAATTTTTAGTTTATTTAAACCAAATGTTATATCCAAATTGAAAATAAAATTCTGAACAAAAAGTGTAATGCATGATTTTGTGCTATATACAATAGTTTCCTCAGGAAAAGTCGGTAAACTTGAGTTCTTTCGAAAACATGTGATGTTTTTGGAATAATTCCTCCCATTTAAGCATGATTTAAAGGAGCTAAAACCTTAAAACCCTACACGTTATTTACGTATATAACGTTGTTATCAAACTGCTATAAACTTTAATTTTTCACTTTTTATACCCTAGAAAAAATTCAAAACGGCTTACGTGAAATTGCTGTACTGTTTGCAGAGTTGAAGTTTTTGTTTTACTGAAGCTGTAACATTAAGTTTAGATAGCATCTAATGACATTTTCAACCTAAAAATTAGATGCTGTACAAAAAATGTAATGTACATAAAAAAATCTATGTACCAAAAAAGGTACATAATATAGTTTGTTTCCTCGCAAAAAGTCAGTAAAATTTTATGAAAACAAGATATTTTTTTTGAAGAGATCATCCTATTTAATCATAATAAAAGAAGCCAGAAACCTAAAACCTTACATACTATTTACCCTAACATTTCCTGTTACTAAAATGCTATACAATTGGATTTTGCACTTTTCATAAAAAAAAAAAAAATCATAATGGCTGATGAAAATACGCTTACCTATTTGCACAGTTGAGATTTTTGTTTGACAGAAACTGTAATAATTAGTTGGATAACACCTAATGAAATATTCAAACTAACAATTCAATTCTGTACGAAATGTGTCATAAACTTTTTTTGGTATATTCAATCGTTTCCTCACAAAAAGTTTATAAATTTGAATATGTGCTTCCGTTATCAACTTAGATAGTATCCAATAAAAAACTAAGATAATTTCTTATGATCATCTTAGATAGAAACCCCCCCCCTCCAGATCATACTGGAAGCCACCTGTGATCAACGGATAATCACCCGTTATCATCTAAAATGGCGGACGGGAATTTTGAATTGCTGACAGCATACTTCAGATTTGCAATTAATTTTCCTACAATTTTGTTAAGAAGTAATTTTTTGGTATTTCTGATATTACCTATGCAAAAAATCATCGAATTTCACTTTTCGTTTAAAAAATTAAATTTTTGTTAGGTTTTTCGTATTTTATTGCTGTATTACGATAATTTTATAACCTAAAACCCGTACACACTATTTAACTAAACTACTTTGTTACCAAAACTGCTATAAAGTTTGATTTGTAATTTTTCATAACCCAGAAAAAATCAAAATGGTTGACTTGAAAACGCCGACCTGTTTGCACAGTTGAAGTTTTTTTTTACTAAAGCTGTAATATTTAGTTTGGACAACATCTAATAGAATATTTAAATTATATACTTAAATGCTTTATATACTGTATAATACATTTCTTCACAAAAAGTAGGTAAAGTTGAGTCTTGTCAAGAATATGTTACTCACTTATTCACACGTATTCAAATTGTGTACAAAACTTTACGGACAGTTAAACTATATATAAAAACAGTTTGTATTCATTTTTGTTGCCTAAAGGCCAATCATAGTTTTACGCTGTATTTTCGGAATTTGTTTGTTGGTTTAGGCACCCTCCAGCGGCTGCGATAAACGTTTTTAGAACAGTTGGTAAACCGGGCCTTTGTCGATTGAAACGAGTCGCTTCAGCGTCTGCGAGAAACGTTTTTACAACGGTTGGTAGAATGGCCCTCAGTCGATTGAAACAAGTCCCACCGAGGTTATATAAGGATGACGCCGCTTTCCATGCCTCAGTCTGACACCCTATGGCCTCTACACGCTTGAATTACCTTCAGTACTGAACTGTTCAATTGTTTGGCTTTCTGTCCTATTGAAAACTGAATCGTTTTCACTGCAGTGTGATACGAATCTTCTATCATCGCTATTTTTCAACATAAACTCTTGGTTTATTCTCCCGTTTCTTTCATTTAATACTTTTTTATTGTGATTAATAACACAGAGTAACAAAAATTTTTTTTTTTTTGTGCCTGAGATTTTAAAGCTGTTTTTTATTATTTATTTGGTGCTGATTTCAAATATGAAACCCGTTATTCCCTATCAGCTCCACATTTTTAGATTTTTTATTTTCAATTTTTATCCTGTTAATATTGGGTAATGACTATAGAGTTATGAAAATTTGTAAAGGTTTACTGTATTTTGTGTCCTCTATGTTTTGCACATTACACTGTCTACTGTAAACAACATAATGCTCATTTCTTCTTCTTCCTACTATTCATTTCTTTATTTCAACATAACCTCAAAACAGTGATTCAGTACATTTATGTTGTGAAGCAAGGAATTCTAGCCGTAAAAGTTGCATTAATCACCCTGATGTATTTTGTTATATCTGTGGTGAGTACACATCACAAGAAAATCGGAAAACTATAACTGATTTTGTGAAATGTGCGTATATAGGATATTTTAGGGTTAAGCTTGGTGACCAAGATAAAACGTGGGCTCCACATGTCGTTTGTAAAACTTGTACAGAACATTTACGTCAATGGACTACAGGCAAAAGGAGATGTTTAAAGTTTGGCATTCCCATGGTTTGGAGAGAACCCAAGAACCACTATGATGACTGCTACTTTTGTGTTGTGAACATTAACGGTATAAATCGGAACAACCGCAGTAAATGGACTTATCCTAATCTGGAATCTGCTAGAAGACCTGTTTCACATTCAGATGAAATACCGATCCCTACATATCATCAGCTACCAGAGCTCTCAGATGATGAATCAGATCATTCTGACACGCCTTGTGACCAGATAAAGGTAAGGATAGTGACTATGAGGAGGAATCAAATATTCCTCAACGTTTTGATCAAAAAGAGTTGAGTGATCTTGTTCGAGATCTGAGCCTATCAAAGGAAGCTGCTGAACTCTTAGCTTCTAGGTTAAATGAAAAAAATCTGCTTGAACAAGGTACAACAATTACATTTTATCGGTCTAGAGAAAAATATTTGCTTGCCTTTTTTTCTGAAGAAAAATAAACTTGTGTTCTGTAATGATGTTAAAGGGCTTCTTACAAAAATGAGTCTAGCTAAGTATATTCCAAGTGACTGGCGCCTTTTTATTGACAGTTCCAAACGCAGTTTAAAGTGTGTACTTTTGCATAATGGCAACAAATTTGGATCTATTCCTATTGCTCATTCCACCAAACTAAAAGAAAAATATAACAACATAGCTCTAGTAATTGAGAAAATAATGTATAAAGATCACGGGTGGGTCATTTGTGTGGACTTAAAGATGGTAAACTTTCTTCTTGGTCAGCAAAGTGGCTACACAAAATATCCTTGTTTCTTGTGTCTTTGGGATAGCAGGGATAAACAAAACCATTGGACAAAAAGGAATGGCCTAATAGGGAGCACATGGTTGTCAGAGAAAAACATGTTATCCGTGAATCTTTAGTTGAAAGAAACAAAATAATCTTGCCCCCTTTGCACATAAAGCTAGGTCTGATGAAACAGTTTGTGAAGGCTCTCAATCAGGATGGTCAATGCTTTCTGTACATATGTCAAAAGATGACTGCACTTAGTATTGAAAAAATTAAAGCTGGAATTTTTGATGGCCCACAATTTAGACAACTTATGAACGATCCTCTTTTCGAACGATCGATGAACGAAGAAGAAAGTGCGTGGTCATCATTTGTTCTCGTAATCAAAGGTTTTTTGGGCAACTATAAAGCTGATAACTATGAACAGCTTGTAAACAATATGCTTGATAATTTCAATCACTTACGATGCAACATGATCATAAAGCTGCATTACCTTCACAGTCACTTGGACCGTTTTCCTGAAAATCTTGGTGATTTCAGTGAGGAACAGGGGGAGAGATTTCATCAAGACATAACAACTATGGAAGATAGGTATCAAGGAAGATGAGATTCCCATATGATGGCAGACTATTGTTGGAATTTACAGAGAGACTGCCCTAAAAAAATTCATTCAAGACTGTTGAAGAGAAGGAGCTTTATTTAGACATTTTTGGTATCTTGACCAAGTTAAACATATATATATATATATATATATATATATATATATATATATATATATATATATATATATATATATATATATATATATATATATTATTTGAATCATTTTCCCTTTAATATTGTATATCAGTTAAATAAATATAAAATAAATTACATGAATAAGTGAAAATATGTTTTTTTTTCTTCCTACCTTTAACTGAATGTTAACAATAAAACGCAAACTTAAATAGCACGTAGCAAAAAAATTAAAGCTCCTGGGTAAAAACTAATGCCAAATTTGAACTCAGCACACTGAATTCATAAAGAAACAGCTTCAAAAACTTTGGCACCAAATTATGTGTTGGGCTGTGAAATAAATCACACATTTCTTCTGATTGTTTTCGAGACTTTATATTATTTTTTGTTACCGATTTCATCCTCTCCATTTACTTTAATTGTAATTTTACATTTTAACTCTCTACGATGGCTTCTCATCAACAGATTTTATTTTTGTGTTACCGAGGGGTCCTTTCATCAGGGCAACAATGAACTCTTCACATGGAGTAGAAATGCTCAGTGTGTGGCTAATTCTGCTTGTGCCCTTGCATGGAAGAGTCTTGGTGGACATTTTTTAACAACTGCAATCGATGCAATCCTTATGAGTGGTGATCGCATTTACAAAACACTTCGTAGTGAGAATTGTACTGGTTATGGGCGGTACTTGTTTCCAGAAGAATTACCATCAGTCATTCATGATTTGAATCAGTCAGTTTCTCTGTTACAACTAGAGCACATTTACGATGCACTTTATCCCCTAACGAAAGATGATTGGCATGACACTGTTTCGTCACTTACTGAAAAATTACAAGACGTATTGGCTGCAAATCAAAAAGATATTAGATTCCTTTTCACGGGTCAAACAGTTACTGTCTCCTTTTGGAGGGTAAATGAACTGCTGTATCTGTTTGATCCACATCCCGTGAATGAAAAGCGCCATTTTGATTTGTCCAATGATGGTGATAATCTGGGCCGCCTATTTCTGTCTGACAGCTACTTTACACTGGCCAGTTTGATGTTGTCGAATGCAGCTCTGGATGGAGTTGCAAGACAGTTCACTATAACTCAGCTGACTTTGAGAAAAACTGCCACACAAGACCTTACTATTGTCTCTGAAGAACCGCGAATTGATGACCCTCCAAACCAATTGTATGAACCAATCTGTACATATAATCTAGACTCGCAGGAATTTTATGTCGATGTTAAGTTCAAATTGATGACTGTGTTAGTGATATCGCCCTTAAAAGAAATGTCTCCTTCGACTAGGCCATTATTTAACAAAATGCCTGGCAGATCTAAAAAGGTTAAGCAAGGACGTCCAAAGAGCTTGACAAGTACCCGACAGGAACAGCTTACAGATGCAAAAAAAGATACAGTAAAAATAAACCTCAGATAAATAGAGGTGCTGTAAGACGTTACACTGACCAGCATCCCGAGATCAACCGAGAAGCTGTTCGACGTTGTAACGATCAGAATCCTGGAGCTTTCTGCCAGAGAGTAGAGGGTTTTCGATTGAAGAATCCCATATTTTCCAACATGAGACACGTTCCTGCTCTCCTTGCTCGGAAGATTGGTGAACACGGCCCAAGGGGGTTTGGGGGCGAAGCCCCCAACGAGCAAAACGAGTACAAGAATAATATCAGCAGACGTGAGTTTCACAATTTCCCTAATTTGTCAGCAGTATCCTTCAACATCAACAACGACGACTTGCTTGTTTACTACCGTCATTTGAAGAATCTCCACAGTAATTTCATAGAACGATTCCAGGACATTTTAAAATTGGAAATAACGGACTGGGTGTTGGATCCTTCTTGAAATGTCAACACAGCAGGAATACTCCAGCTGGAAGAAGAACTCATAGAACTGATATCAGACGAGGAAATAAAAATAAAATTCAAAAATAATTACCAAGAATTTTGGCTACAAAAGCCAATCTCGCAATTGTACCCTGGATTGTGGTCCATCGTTCAACGATTTTTAATAGCATTCCCATTATCGTATTTGTGTGAACATATATTTAGTGCTGTGGCAAAAATGCTAACTAAAAAGAGAAATCGGTTGCAGATTACTGAACGCGGTGACTTACGGCTGTTTTTGAGTAAATTTGAGCCTGATATTAACAAATTTATTAAAAATCATCAAATACATCATTCACTTTAGATTAGTTTTAAAATTAAAATTGAAATGTTCGTTTTAATAACATGAATATTACAAAATGGTGTTTTAAATTCCTCTCATCAGAAAGTCTTATTTTCACATGACACATATAATTTAATTATTAAAATAATGACTGCGATTGTGATTATTAAGATGTAGTAAAGTAAAAAATTTGGGGGCGCTAGAAAATAATGAATTCTCGAAGTGGGCGGTAGACAAAATAAGTTTGAGAACCTCTGGTCTAAAATAAGATAGCTCTTATGGTTGCATAAAGTTAATAGCTATACTTTACTTTATTTATCTTATAATATCAATGTTATAGTAAAATATAACTAAAAAATCTTAAGAGGCACAAATATAATTATAAATAGAATACTTCAACTACCAATTTATATATTTTTATATATAGACGGTATATACATATATATTCTATTTTCAGAATGAAAAATTCTACCAGGAGATTATTGCAATGGCAGTAAGAGACATGCACATAAATGATTATACTAAGGTACGTCACGTGAACATAATATAATCTTATCCTACTTAAGATTGCTGAATTCATAAGTTACAAATTAGATCGCTAAAATGTCGTTACAGACTAAAGAAAACATATAAAATAAATTAACACTATGGTTAATAAGTATAGCCATATTTAAAACAACTAATATACTGAATACTGACGTACGTATGTGGGTGGGTGGGTTGATCAATAACACTGTAATTGTTTGATCGGTTAAGAGGGCCGTACGTGTTTGGGCGTGTTATCCGACGACCCCTGTCATATTTGGAGCACATCCAGAAGGTTTTTTGATAAAACAGTGAAGTTAGTTACGTCACTCGTCATGGCTAACGGGTAACGTGAGTGCCCCTAGAGTACGGCTCTCCCTATGTCTCCCTTGAACGTAATACTTCTTTATGGAGCAGAGGTGTGGGCGGTGAACATGGGGGAGTTAGCTTGCAGTCCAGCAGTCATATTTGTGGGAGTAAACAAAGCTGATAATCCCCTCGACCTATTTGCCGTTGACGGGAAAAGGAATTTAGCCTTACTCTCGATTAGGGAAGGAAACAAGAATCGAAAGTCAAGGAAAACAAAGTAATCCTGCATGCTTGCAACGGAGCTTACACAAAGAATCATCGCAATTTTAAAATGTTGCTCAAGATGCTATTTAAAGAAGTAAAAAATATATCTGTTAAGACTTTAATTTAATTTTATTATTGTTTTATTTATCTCGTATTAATGGCTATTTAGATAACAATTTTCTCAATGTATGGTGTTAACTTTTTAACACTCTGTGATACAGTCTTTATATATATATATGTCATTTTTTTACTATAATAATGTGGAGTGGGTTTTAGAATCATCATATGACATAAGCTTATTTTGTAATGCATATAATCCCTAAACAGGTAATGTGCCTAGCTTTAAAACACGATACTTTATATATAGTTTTATAACATTTATTTTTATCATTTTCTAATTACTTATTTTTAATTTGCTTTTTATTAACGTAATACGCGTTGGAACAGTCACTGAACAGGAGACAATTTACAAATGAACGTCACACGACACTCATATATTGTAATATAAGTACAAAATGCACACATATAATACAATACAGGTACAACATGCACAAAAAGTAGAACACAACATGGAAAAAGTATTATAAAATATACACAAATACTTTGGTAAAACCATAGTATAGGCGAACTTTGTACTTATATTAGAGTATGTTTGTGCATGTTGTACTTATATTTTAGCATATTAGAACTCTTGCTACATGCGTTGTAATAAATTTATTCATTATTTTCTCATATTGTACACGCAACATTTAAATACTTAAATATTTTTCATTTTATTATTGTACATTACGCAAATCATTGTTTGAATGTGTACATCAAAAGGTCAATTATTTTGTTGACACAACAGTCCATTGGAACATATATAAATATTTACATAATCCATAAATACAATTCTAATTGTTAGGCCTTTCCATACAAAGTAGTAATGTTATAGTACTCAAATAAACTTGTAACATAATTAAAACTGTTCATTAATTATAATGACATTCCTCTTATAGTTGTTGGGTAATTTAAAGAACTAAAAATATAACATTGTAAATTATATCTTATTGGATGCTAAATATATTTGACTATAAAATCACTAGTTAGATTTCTTCTAATTAATTTTGTTGGTAAAACAATAAGCATTGAAAAAAAATATTTTCAAAATATTATTTTGCAATCAACGTTAGGCTGATTATTTGCTCATATTCATAGGTAAGAGTCATGTTGGGCCATTTCCAAAGCAACCCTGGCCATTACACAGCATCTAGGTTCTTCAAGGTCAACTATAGTCTTCTGCATTCGGTAATAATCTATCATTCATTCAAAATCTTAAGCGTTTTGTTTTAAACTACAGTTAAATCAATTTAAATATTTATTTCAATTTATTGTCATATTCATAGTGTTTTATGAGATGACAATTGACTTGTTTCAGTTCCTGATGCTGGGAATCGAGTATTGCATCATGCTGGCACAAAACCAACCACTTCATCGACAAACAGCTGGAATAACTCACCCTTCTTTCACACCAACATTAAATTACACTTTGATATAAATCTATATTTTATAAGATGAAATATCCTGTGTCATTGTTTTGTTGTCTTATCCATTTAGTATACAATACGCATAGAAATCTAACGGTACATTAGAGAATCATGCTCAACTAAAATAAACTACCACAGTAAATGATAAATCAATTACTGACCTTAGGAAAAGAAACAGCTTAAATCAAATTAAAACCAAGTCAAATGATTTGCACAGTATTAAATTATTTAGAAGAGGAGGAAGGAAGAGCAATGCGACAAAGTTGAAACTTTAACCCAACAATCCTTGAATCTGTATTGGCTGGACTTATTTACAGTTTCGTATAAGACGTTAAAAGTTGTTTTTCAATTAGTAGTTATATTTTGTGTAAAATAATCTTAGTGTAGAAACTTACACAATAGTGCCTTGGTAGTAGGTGTAAAACAAATTGATATCACCAGTAGTTTATGTATAAAGATGTTTTGCAATAGAACGCTTTTTATTTTACATGGTAGTAATATCTTTAAACTATACAACTTATACAAAAGCTATTCAGCGTACAAGTTCAAATATGCAATTCTTTGAAAGATTTTGTAAAGCCATACTAGCTTTACAAAATATTTTGTCAAGTATTAAAGTTTTGTCAAGTACAATTATTAATGTTGTGGATAGGTTTTATAAAGTTTACTTTTAGATTGTATCTAAAATCTTAGACACTAAAAGTAATAGTATATCGGCCCCTAATTAGATGAAATATCATATTTATTTTAGTCTCCAACAAAATGTGTATTCATAGTGATGTTGATCATAAAATGAACTCAGTCTAATTTGTTAGAGAACTAAGTTTTTTTTTAAATATGTAAATAAAAGATTAAATGATAAATAAATAGAGCTTTTAAATTAAATATCATAGATAGAGAAATTAATTATTTGTCCTAATTTAAAACATGGAAATTAATTAATTAAGTAATAATTAATATTCAAAGATTAAACATTGTTTTTACTAATATTACAAACATTAGTAAGAGGAATGGCCGAAATGAAAGGAATTGAAGAATCACAAGTTTAAACATTGTAAGCAAGGATAATATTTTTAATTAAAGATGTGAAAATTAATTGTGTAAATAAATCAAGATTAAGAATATTCCTTTTGCACAGAATAATCTCGTTTGTTTTAATTAGTGTTTTATTTACCCAACTATATGATTATATTAATTATCTTTACAAATAAAAAAAGAACATTGATTGAACTTTAATTTTAATAGTTCAGTTCAAGTATTATTATATATGAATTTATATCCAATATTTAAAAATGAACACTTTAGTCCATTCAAAATATTTGCTATTTGATATATGCTAATATTGTTTAGTATCAAATACACAGAATATCAAACAAAAATATGTAAAGCACTCTAGTCAAAGTCGTTTTAGTTTGCAATTTAAAAGAAATTAATTAATAAAGATCCCAAAAACAGTTAAATAAGTGTATATTTATAAATGGACTGACACCATTTCAATGTAACAAAGTTGGTCGTATTTGTTTGGTAACATACAGTTTCTCCCTAGGTTTGTCATGTGTGTTTGTTTTATAATGTTTATTAAAGGTTATTTTCACTTGTTTACAATATGGGTTTAATAGCATATAAATATCCTTTCAATATTTAATTTTTTAGATTCAATCATTTTGAAAATATGCATTACTGTTTATAAAAACCTAAATTATAATGTTTAAACTTAAAATATTTAACACTTTATGTACATATAATACGTTTCATATATTTTCCGTTCGAAATGAGTTAATGATTTTAGATTTTATGCAATAAAATAAGTTAACTATGAGTAAATGAGAATCAAGGTATTGAATTTAATATTGCTATAAAAGTTAAATACATATTGTTTTTGTTTAAATACATAAATCTATAATAATTAAGTTATTTTAACCATACCAATATGAATCATACACTTAAAATCAGTTATAAGTCAATATTTTCATTTTAGATAAAGTGTAGATTAATTATATTCAGTTATTTAAATGTTGAATTTATTTTAAATATTTTGATATCTGATTTTTATTTTATATTTGTGTAGCCCTTGAAGTAAATAAATGTTTAAATTAATTAAAAATATATAAACACCCAATTAGTTATTAGTTATGTAAAAACTTCTATTAGATGTGTGAATGTGCATTATTTGATTTTTAGTCGTATAATTGTTATCACTATATAAATTTTCATATTTATTAGATATTTATACCCTCAGAAAAATTTAAATATAACACATTAAATTAATTTTATATTCTATATATCCAGTATTTTAAATGAATGTTAAGTAAATGAACGATAAATAGTAAAGTAGAGATTTTGATATAAAGATCACAAATAAACATTGGGTTTTCCTTTACTTATTGACTATGTATACATGTTATGTATGTTTTTATATCATATTATAGAGTCAATACCACAATATCACAGAGAAAATGGTCGTGTAGAAAACAATTACTTTAAATCACTTAAAATTAGAATGAACGTAATCGTTTTATACTTTTTAAAAGTACATATTTTATTAATTTTGTTACTCATATATAATTTTAGGCTGATTTCCTTAGGTTTAAAAGTTAAATACAATTGAAATATTTAGTTTAAACTCATTATTTTATTTTCATTATCCCCACCCGCCCACTTATATAGGCTCAGTGGTACTGACCCACCCACCCACCCATACAGGCTCAGTGGTACTGGCCCACCCACCCACTCATACAGGCTCAGTGGTACTGTTTTATATATACAAGGTGTCCAGAACAGATTCCTCCAACTGGTTTGAAAAAGTGATAATTTTATAGAAACAAAATATCACTATAAAGTTTCTTGTAAATCAATAACTATTTAAAACATTGCATGAATAACATGTAGTATAGAACACTTACAGTTTGTATATTATTATATAAACTATATAAGTACTAAAATAAATCAACGTTTCTCCAGTATAACCCACCTGCACACCCATACAAGTACAATAGTATTGTCCCACCCATACACGTACAGTGGTATTGACCCACACGCCCACCCACACACATACAGTGGTATTGACCCACCCACCCACCCATACACGTACAGTGGTAATGATTAAAATATATAACGGTTCTTATCTGCTTTCCTAGCAGATAAGAAAATATTGTAAATACATAGTGTTGTTTGTATTGTGTTATTGACTGCATAATACTATTTTGACTATTGTCATGCAATGTTCAATTGTTAATCGACAGTAAAATATTTTGATTTTATTTGATTGTAGAATATTTCCGCAAGGAATTTCCTATATGTAGATTCTTGATTGTAATGAACAAAGCGATCAAACAGTTGGCTCATAGTTATGACAGTACGCTTTATGCAGGTCCAAAATAAACACCTAATGGTTAGTCTGATTTGTTTTCCAACAAAATTATTTTTATTATAAGATCACAGTGTGTATCTTTTGTAATGAAAAGTTTATATTTCTATTTGATAAGTAAATTATTTTATTTTAGTCTATTCTTGTTTCAGTGTGCTATAAGTACTTGACCCCCACTTAAACCGGAGATTTACCGTCACTTAACCAGCTTGTCAGTCGATATCTCTTTTATTTTAAATAATTATACAGACTTTCATTATTTATTTTGGTTTTCAAGCTATCTCACCAATAGGATGCAATGTGTCTATTTGTGGGATGGATAGTGATGTCACTAATGTTGATTACGGTGTAATTCAAGGTAGAACTCTTAGTCCTATTTTGTTCTTAATATATATATATATATATATATATATATATATATATATATATATATATATATATATATATATATATATATATAAAACATTTCCAAATTAAATATTGAAGGTAAAATATCATTACCTGCTGATGATACACTAATTTCTTTGAAGAAAATAACTCGATCGAGTTAGATTAATAAAGTAACTAGCGTAACAAAAAGATTGCATTTATTATTATTTGTAAAACAATTTAATCTAAATACTATAAAGTATGCACAATTTCGATGAAACTATATATGCCTTAATGCAAGACTGTAACTTTTCAGTTATCTTCTCAAAAGCTGAGCGTACATATTCATCTAATATTCATATATAGCAAATAATATAATATAAAGGGTTTTTATTTTAAAACACAATCAATGTTTTGAAATAAAAATGGCAAACAAAACATTAACAAATTTTGTTATTATTAAAAATTATTACTACTATTTACATGATTTAAATAACTTTTTTGTTTAGATTTGGTGTTACAATAAACAACTTTTAGCATGTATACAATTCTGCCTTTTTTTGTACATTTCTGGATACTTTGCTCTAAACATTGTTTCTAACCTCATTTTAAAGACATTGCACGAAACCCAAATAAAGTAAACAACAACACAACAATTTTAATAACCTGATAGCTAAGGAAAAATATGGCCCAGAGCTATCAACGTATAAACTTGTAATGATCTTCAACCTTCATTATCTGTACTTGTAAATATGATTACATATAAAAAGAAACACCTTTCATATGTTAATTTCAGCTAAACTACATGCTTTTATTATAAAATCTATTAATTCTTTTTCTATATAACATATATAATATAATAAACTTATGGTGTATTTTTAATTAACTCAAATCAGAACTTAATAAGTTAACCGCAAAAAATGATAAGGAAATATTTATTGTTTTTATTGGTAATAATTTAATTAATTAATCAGCAGAATCTAATATGTATAAATTCATGCTACAGTTTTACTGTTTTTTAAATGAAATTGTCATAGTTATAGAGTCAAGTGAAATTATAAACAAAAGATATTTTATTTTTTAGTCTTAATTTGTTATTTTTTTGTAAATATTTTATGTGCCTAAAAGGTAATGAGCCTAGCCTGTGGTTAATTATATTTATATACTTATTTCCATAAAGTTTGAAACCTTATATGTACCTGTTTATAGTTTTCAGTAGTATTCACATGCTATATTTATTGTAGTAAAGTTTTATTCTTATAAAATATTAAATAGGTAAATATTTAGCTGCAAAGAAAACTGTATCAATGATAGGAAAACACGCCCCACTAGTAACGTGAAATATAAGTTGTTAAATAGTAACAGTAACATTTATTTATACAGACTTTTTAGTCAAACAAACAATCTATTTTAACACCAATCACTGTATCTAAGTTAATTCTAGCAATGTATTGACTGTTGTTCTGTTCTGTGGTGTACCACACCTGCAGACTGTTACAACATATCACGGACAGTAATTAAAGACCGCAGAGAGGGAGATATGTAAGGGAAAATTAACCTGGCCCTTTGTGTAGAGAACAATGAAAGATAATCGAATTAGTGAAATAACATTTTCAAAAAGTATATTATATCTAGAAATAAAAAGATCTATTTTGTGAAATGTATAAATACCAGGGGTTTATATATATTTTTC
>JAQJVL010003257.1:0-65319 GCA_035578905.1 Stictocephala bisonia | reverse complement strand
TGCCCTGCTGAGCTAGAAAAAACATTAAATATTGACATTTTCACCCTGAAATGTCATGTTTTTCATAAGTTTTTTGAAATAGCGGAAAAAATGCCTCACTCTTGTACAAATGTAATAAGGACTTAATTTTAAGCTAATAAATTTTACGTTTCAGAATATTTTACTTTTTCATGATTAACCAAAGGCTAGATATATCATTTTAAAGATGGCACTTTTATCAATAAATGAAAATATGGGTTTGTTTCGACGTGAATATCTTGAAGATGGTGACTCATACAAAAACAATATTTTAGACGAAATTTGACAAGGATAAATTAATAAAAAAGTAAGACTAATAAGTTTCCTATCACATAAAATTAAAAAATACAGCCAAATATTTGTTGGCTACTTAGCCACTTTATTAACACTTTGTGGCTAAATACGTGTTGCTAATTGGAATGTGGTTTTAGAAAAGAATTAGTTAATATTTAAAGAAATTTTATTAACAATTATTTTTTAGGGATTGGCTTGCCCAGCAATTTACTTTTGGAAAAAATCGATTTTGAGTGCCTATACAGTGATATGAGTGTTTGAATTTTTGTTCATGTTTTTTACATAAAAGTGTTATGATTTAACCTCAAATATATCAAAAAAGTTTTAATTTAGTTGAAAAAGTTGTCGTATATTTGATAAGTATAAATATACCTTTCCAATACGACCTTGCACGTTAATATATCTTTAACAGAAAAAAAGTTATCATTGAAATATGATTTTTAAATGCTTGTGAAAAATAATTATATGCTTCAAAGGCAATAGTTTTTAAAAAGCAAATTTTCCATAGTAAAGTTATTGATTTTAAAGCCTTTTTCTTGATAACATATTTTAAATGTTGACAGTTAACAGCTGTCAACAAGTTGTAATCTATATTTATAAAAGAGGATGTTTGTATATATATATATATATATATATAATATTTATATATATATATATGTTTGAAGTTTATGCGCTGCTAAACCATCCAATTGATCGCCATGAAACTTTAGGATGTTGTCCTGTATACTCCCGAGATGGTTTCTGTGAAGTTTGATGCAGATCCGTCCACAGGGTCCCGCCCACAGGCTCCTAAAGATCCCATGTTATTCCAAATGGAGAATCTGAATTGTTTACAAAAAACATATGACTGTGTGGTTTAATGTAGTTTCACATGCCATAAGCAGATTGAAGTTCTCAAAACAACAGTACTGTATATGTTTTGATTTATTGTAGTTCTACATTTCACCTTGAGAGTGTAGCACACACTACTTTTACTTGACCAGGTGATCTGTATTTGGTGTTAATCTTTTTTTCCCGGTAATTAAAACATGTGGTGAAACGTGAAAATAAAAAATAAATAATTATTTGTTTTGCAGTTTACTTTTATGACATGCCTCCTAAAAAATCTAATATTGGTAGAAGAAGCAAAAATGCTCGAATTCTTTCAGCTATTAGGTTCTAAATCAAACTCAATATTATGACCGGCGAATCGGGCGGGTACAGCTAGTCTCCCATAGTAAAAAGAGACCATAAAACACATAATATAGATTTATACAACTTTTTATCTTTTATTCGTAAAAATCGTTATAATGGCAGGAAAGCTTAATTTTTCATCTGCCATTTTGTTTTACATTATTTTGTTATATTAAAATACCAATAAGCGACTTAAAAACCCCCTAGTTACTAATTTTCATTTAAATGTGTAGTGTATTTTTCGATTTATTCCAATTATTTACTGTTTTTGTTAACTATGTAATTGAACCGTTTCCAGACTTTACAATTGGTGTATTTATGATGTACAGACCTTCCTTAACAACTTGGAAAAGGTTTCAAATCGATTTATCTACTTTCTATTTAATCTGAACTTTCCTAACCTTTTTTACCTGGTTTCCTGTACTATGTAGAATGGTCACCTTCTCTAAAACTGATTCTCATTAACTTCCTGAGTAACATCCACAACCATTGTACTTAAATAAATTTCCATAACACACAGAATGACCTAACATGCTGATATATGAATCTAATTTGGAGTACACAATGTGTATTGTGTAAATATCATCACCACTGTACGTGTATGGGTGGGCGATGTGGGTCATCACCACTGTCTGTGTATGGGTGGGTCATCACCACGGTGCGTGTATGTTGGGTCGGTGGGCCATCACCATGGTGCGTGTATTTTCATCACCACGGTACGTGTATGGGTGGGTCATCACCATGGTACGTGTATGGGTGGGCGGTGGGTTATTTAAATAAGAGGACTCTCATACCTTATATTTCTGCTAAACAAACTCACAATTTTAATTCCAAAAGAATATTTAAAACCAAGAAATGCTTATTTTCAATCCCTAAGAAATGCTTATTTTCAATCCATCTTTATGGAAATTGCACCAGAATCGAAGAAATGTTAAAACTGCAGAAGAAGGCAATCAGAACCATTACAAATGCTTTTTAAACACTTATAAATCACTCTTTCTTGACCTTCTATTTCAAACAATAAATAATTTTACATGTATTTTTTTTAATGATTTATGAAATCATAAACGCAAACTAAATGGCGTGTAGAGGAGAGAGAATGTTTATTTCTCCCACCACGAGTCCCCTCCTGCGGCAGTGAGCTGCGAGGTACAGTCACGTACAAAATATATAAATCAATGATGGTACAATATTATAACTATGGGTAGAACCAATTTAACCAAGGTTAAATTACTCTAGCATTTAAACCATTAAGAATACTTCAACTCTATTGACTAAATAATGCAATAGCAGATTCAATGTAAACACAGTGGCAAGTGGGATCATTGTTCTCTAGCAGCGACTATACTAAAAACATATGACAGCGTGTGGTGGGGGACAAATTCTGTCGCATATGGACTGTTCGCAGGCCGCCAACCATGATTCGGATTATACCTAAAAATCCAAGTTCATAGAGTCTAGTCATACTTAAAATACCGCAACAAAACAAGTACTGATATTTTATGAGTTAACTGTAATGAGGACTTTTAGTCCTGAGTTCGCTTTTTTCTACAAAAATAATGTTTGTACAATAAAGCCATTATTTACTATTATTTGTATACATCCTATGCCCTCTAGTTCTCTTATTAAGCCATCAAAATTTGCAAGGTGCACCTGAAGCTAATTTGTGTTGCATTTTAAAGAGACTAATGTTCTTCTTATGTTCAATTTGAAAAATGTTCTTTTCTAAGTCCTATGTAGTCCTAACCTCACCATTTATATAAACAATAAAGGCAGGCAATTTTCATTTCATTTTCTTTTCACGTACATTTTTCAGAGGTATTAACATTTCCTTGGTTGATTTAGATTCCTTTATGTACTCTAAATGTTTGTCAGTAACACACTATAGTTATCTATCTTAAAAATCCAAATTTATTGAATATTCTCAAAAAACTTTATTTATAAGTGACATAAATCATTAAAATATGTACTATTTTATTCTCATTATGAGCAGCTTCTTTGATCTTGAAGCTATGTGTTGTGTAAAGTTTGCAAAACTCCTCATGTCCACCATAAATGCCATTCTCCTGTACGGCGTGAAAGTCTGGGCAGGTGCGATGAAGTTGAGGAGATAAATTGAGTGTATTCTGGCAGTGCAACAAAGAAGAACAGCATTAAAGCCTACTGTAATGTTGCCGGTTTGGTAATGATGGTTGTGGCCGGAATCGTTCCCCTTGATTTACTCGCCTTTGAGAGGCAGGCCATGTTTTGCCAGGTACTTGATCAAGGCAGAAAAAAAGCAGCGGTAGAGGCCAGGACGGAGACTCTGCGAGCTTAGCAGAGCAGGTGGGATGAGAGCACTAACGGACTCATCAGCTATCTTAAGTCCTGGATCGGCTGGAGCCATGGAGAGGTTGAATTCTACTTGTGCAAGTAACTTGCAGGTCATGAATATTTCAGGAAGTATCTGAACTGAATGGGGGGGGGGTCAGGTATCCTCAGTGTAAGTACTGCCCACAGGACGAGGATGATTTTCATCACTCGTTCTTCGTGAGTAGGTGCTTTGCTGGAGAGAGAGAAGAGCACTTGTCTACGTAGTAGGTCCTATTACGGCAGACACCATAGTGGAGGCAATGTTGCAAAGTGAAGAAACAAGGAGAAATGTTGTGCCTATGCCAACATAGTCTAGTGCCAAAAGTGAGGAAGGATGCCTAACTGACCTCTGGGTGTTCAATGTGAAGTAGGAAAGTGACCTCGTAAGAGCACAAGACACACAGCCAGACATGAAGTCATCTGAAAGGGTTCTGGCTTGGATCGCCACGGTCTGTAAGGGCTTTAGTGGGTATTACTGTAATTGAAGACTATTCTTAGTCACACGTTCAGTGCCTTAAGACATTTCCCCCAACGTAAAAAAGGTTGCAAGAAATAAAAATTAAACAAAATAACGATCTTAATTTGTTTTAATGCATAAGTTATAATCATAATTCAAGATTAAGTATAACTATCTATGTACAATATTATTTTAACTATAAGAGAGAGGGCCGAGAGTACAAAACACAATACTGACAAATAAAACAAAAATATATATGGACAGAGGGAAATATTGACAATTACCATTGTTGTCAATACCAATTAAAATGTGAAATATTAGCAAGAACACACTGAGGACAACTATAATATAAAATCACAGAATGAAAATATATTCAACTAATCTAAATAACAAAAAAAATTAAACTGTCCCTAAGACATCAGCAGTGGTAAAATCCTTAAAGGCAATACACTGGTGCAGCCTAGTAATAACAAAGACAAGTGGTAAATTTTAAAAATGTCATAATTTGTAATTGAAAACAAAACAAATAAATACTATTAATTATGAATACAAATAGCAAAGTTTGTTATTTTTGTTGTAGGAAATAAGGAGCAGTTTACACCAAGTGATACTGGTTTAAATATAATTGTTATAACGTTTACGACAATGAAAATTACCATGCTTTTTTATAAGGAATAAAAAGAAAGGTAAATAAACAGACAGGTTTCTCATTCATTACAATACATGAATAATCACTAGCATTGAGTTTACAGAGGGAGTGAACCTCTAGGATGGATTTGTGGTTCATTTTGGCTGCTAACTATAAGTGCTGCCGAGTTGTGTATGAATATGATTTACTAAAAGTCAAGTCTGAAGAGTAGATAGTAGAAATACTATTTTTTTTACTGTAGTAATTTTAGATGATATAAGATCAGTACTTAGTGATAATGTATTAGATCATCATTTATTAAAAAAGATTTAGGGACGTAGGAACTTACTGTCTGATAAAATGTTAACCCTGTTTTAGGCAATTCAAAAATTCAATGTGGAATGGAATGTATACATACTTTGAAACTACCAAGTATATGAATAATTGGAACTTTTAAAAGTTAAATTTTGGTCTTAATAAAGATGAAAAACTACCGTAACTGTATTTTTATTCATCCAAATAATTATTTTTACATAAATTTTTTTTATATGAAACAGATCAAGGAATTTGGAAACTCGAATATTAAGAGTTACTGTGCTCTCTTATAAAAGTGGTGTTGGTGATAAAACAATCTGTGACTCATTGCAGATACTTGCATTTATTACTCCTTACATTCTATACATACTGTTTACCACATATTTCAGTATTTAATATAAAACAAGGTTATTTTGTGTCAACTAATTGTTCAACTACTATACAATGAAAATTGAGAATGGGATAATTATGTTACACTTGAGAATGAAGTAATTCTGCTACACTTGAGAATGAAGTAATTCTGCTACACTTGAGAATGAAGTAATTCTGTTACACTTGAGAATGAGGTAATCGATGAATAATTCAATAGTTTTAAAATAATGAAATAGTAGAAAACAATTGTGTATAGTAGTTATTCTGGTTTCAATATTAAATACCTTTTTGGAAATACAAATTTAAATCAACATTTAAAGCTGTTATTTATTGTGTTAATAATTTAATTAATAAAAGTATATCTTATAAAAATTGTATGGTAAAAACTAACTTAAAATATATTAAATATAAAAAATATACAATAACCTGATAAGTAAACACATTTCAAAATATCGAAACCAGTTCAATTGAATTAAACAAAACATAATATTGACAGCATCACTTATTATATGTAACAACTTGAACAGAACAAGATAAATGGACAAGATCTGAAAATAATTTAAAACTGTTAAAATATGAGCACTTTAATGAAAACAAAATTTCTTCCAATATGGGAAGAAAATAATTTCAAGATCCACTTTATTCATGGGTTACATTAACTTAAATTTGGAATTAATGTCCAATTAATATTTTATTAAGATGTGCTAAAGCATAAAAATACTAAAATTTAATGGGATTTTAAACAAATAGTTTCTTTTTTGTCCGATGCAGCATGAATGTCTAATTGAGGATCATAGGAAGTAAGGTGTTGTGACACGAGAAGGAATAACTCTATCAGCATCTGGGACAGCCGAGAACAGCTTGGACTCTTTGGTGTCAGCATTCTTGAATGCAAGAATAGATGCGATGTTACCACAGCGGTAGCAGTAGTTAGGGGCAGACCAGACAGTCACAAGCTTGTCATCAAACATGTACTTGTATCCTGAAACAATACAAGTTTTGAATAAACAGGACTGATGTATTGCTATAATCTTAGATGTGACGTTACACTATCGATCCAAAAAGGTTAAACCTAAAAATTTACATATATAGTTTTGTAGTCTCATACAAGGCTTGTTGATAATTTTATGAAGGAGAAGTGCATGGAACAAACGAAGGAACTCATACTAAATATGAAAATAAAAACGCCCCTATCCTTAAGTATGAGAAATGCTTAGTTTCTGAGTTATATGCAGTATGAAATTCCTAACAATGTCAAAATTAAAACTCTTAGACATAGTAGTAAATGTGTCTAGGTTTAAAATAATTCACATTGTTAATTTAGGTTCCTTTATTTGTATCCTACAAAACTGAAACTTCTAATTTATATCATGTTTCATTAAACATTGATTTTACTCATGTTTCTAGAGTAATTCTAAATTAAATCTTTAGAAAGTATAAAGTAGGTTTAAATATGAATTTGTAACTGAATTTAAAAACTGAGAAAATTTTAAAATAAATAGAAATTTAGGAAAATGTAAACCCATTTCAAGTAGTGGATGTTTTTTATGCTCCGGCTGTTACAACAGTATTACAGTTTTGTTATACATTTTTACAAAATCACCAATATAAAACACCTTTTACTAGGCATTTTGCCCAGTAAAATTTATTTTTGCAATAAACAAAACAAAACCATAATGAATTCGAAAAAGATATGTAAATAATTAAAAGAATATAAGAATAAATATATGGTAAATTATTAATTTTATAATATTAGTGTGTATAATTTTTTCATAAAATGTGATAATAATAAATGAGAATTTTGAATAGGCCCATTTTCATTATTCATCAAAGATGAATCACTTTTGTTAATAAAATAAGTTCCCAGGCATTTAAATGTTTTGAAGATGAAACAGATTTTATTATTTTTGCGTTTTCTGTTGTGATGTTATAGTATGTTGTCAAGCAATGTTTAGCAACTGCTGACTTTTCTTCTCTATTATATTTTATATGTGAATAATGTGATACTCCCCGAGGTATTATTTTGAAATTTTGTAGGCGTTTGGACATGGAGCAGATGAGACAGAAAGCTCGTGTTAAAAAAGCTTTTAGTGCTACGGAGATGGGCTTTCGGGGAGTGACAGAAAAAAGTATACGTGAAACCTTCCCCTTTTCAAAGGATACCCGTCTTCTGTGGGGGGCCCCTTTTGCAGGTTTTTAAAGGGAAAAAAAAAAAAACGTTATAATTATTCTGGATCCGAATGCGGGAAAGGGATATTTTTAAAAAAATAAAGAAGGACAACTTTTGGCGATTACTTTACTACAAGACTGTTTTGGATAAGCGGGAAAGAATGTTTTACTTTTTGTTTTGAAAAGGGGGGAAACAAGCATGATTTTTTTTTTTTAATAATGAATGGTTCTTTTGTTACAATATATTTTTTTTGACTCATTGCTTTTTAAATATATTCGTTCATGCTTATATGTGGGAATACGGTTTTTTTATTTTTTTTCCCGTAAAAATTTTCCTATTAGAATATAAAATTTCTTGCCTGTTGTAAGATGTTATTTTTTTGTTTTTATTTTTATTTACATTATTTTTGGGTTATAATATGTCATTGCTCAAATTTAATAAGTCCCCCATTTTTTTAAAATTAAATATTTTTTTGGACCTTTTATTTTTAAATTTGGTATAAAAATTTATTGCTCTTTTCAAAAGTTCTGCACTGTTTCAATTTATATTTGTTTGCACAAATTTTTTTGATTTTAAATCTAATGTATTTTCTTTTTATAGATCCAAAATTTTTTTTAATTTGTATTTTTTCTCACAAAATTTCTCGATTAAAATATTAATTTATTGCTTGTTCGTTAAGACCCCATATTTATATTGTTTTCACATTATTTCCCCATGATTTTTTAAATTAGGGAATGTAAATAAATTTATTTTTTTCATAGAGAGTAGGCCAAAGGGTTTTTTGTTTCTATATTTTTTTTGCATGTCTTTTAAATTAGTTTGGGTAAAAAATTATTTATTTTTGCTGTTAAATTTTAAATTTGTTTTTGTAATATTGTCAGTTTGTTTTTATAAAAAACAAAAAGGGGGTTTTTGGAAAATTCCAAAACCGTCCCTTTTTTCCGTTTGAGTGTAATGATTTAGTGTTGGGGAAATTTAATTGTTTTTTAACGGGAAATTTGGGTTTAAAATGTTTTCAGTATCTAGTTCCAAAATTTTTTTCCTTTGTTTAAATCAGGTTTTTTAGAGGGTGATAAAAAACACAGGGAGTCTAGGGGAGGGGGGTTTTCTTTTTAGCGTACCCAAATAAAATTTAAAGCTCCCAGGTTAAATTTTTTTAGGAAAAAAAGGGGAAAAATCTTTTGGGTTTAAAAATTAAAAAAATTTTTTTTAAGGGAAGGGAAAAATTTTGGGGTTTAAATTTCTGTGGTTTTTTTTCCCAACCTAACTCGTAAATTCCAAAATTTTATAGAATTTTATTTTAAAAAAAAATAGATTAAATTTAAATTTAAAAAGGGAAAAAAAAGTTTTTAATTTTGGGAGTTTTTTAACTTCCCGGGATAAATTGGTTTTGATTTTAATTTAAAGTTTGGGGGGAATGATATTTGAAAAACATTTGGGTTTTTTCTTTTTTCAACATGAAATAAATTATATTTAAAAAAAAACAACTTTTTTAAACCCCAATTAGGTAGGACGTTGACCTTGTTTTTAATCGGATATAGTTTAGTTTTTTAGCGAAAGCAGAAAATGTTTTTTCCAGCTTTTTCCCTTGTTGAAAAAGCCCCCCACCCGCCTTTAAGTATAATTTTTTAATGTGTTTCATGAAATTGGGGACTCCCTAACGAGGTTTTTTCCCTTAATTTTTTAATTTTTAAAAAAAAGTGATTTTTTTATCTTTTTTATAATGCTATTAGAAAAAAGGGGACTGGAAGGTTTAATGTTTATTAACGAGGTTAAAAATGAAGCTGTTCAGAATTTTTACAGGGGTTTGGGTATAATATTTTTTTAAACTTATTTTTTTCCCAAAGTCGTTTAAAACCCTTTAAATAAAAATTATCCCCCTTGGGTTTAGTAGGGATTTAATTGTTATGATCAAAAAAAAAAGGAAAGGGGTTTCCGGCGTTAAATTTTTTAAACAAGCAGGGTTTAAAAGGAATCCCTTTAATGGGAAATATAAAAATGTACTTTAGTGAAAAAAAAAACTAACAAAAGTTTTTTTGCTTACAAAAATTTAAAGAAACACTGTTAGAAAGGGAGAATTTTTTTCGGACCCGGGGCATTTTTTGGAAAGTGTTTAAAGAACATGAGAACAATAAAATAAAAACGCCCTACTGTACGTGCTGGGCCCCTTTTTTAACATTATGGTGTTTCATGGGGAGATTTTAAACCTCAACAAATTAAAAACCCAACCCCCCCCCCCCCTTTACACGTACAGTGGTATTGCCCCAACCCATCCCCCCATACACGTTTAGTGGTACTGACCCCCCCGCCCGCCCATACACGTACAGTGGTTTTTGCCCCACCTCCCCCCCTTACACGTATGGGTGGTTTTGGGACCCCCCCCAAACCCCCCCCAAACCCACGTCGGGGTTTATTGACCCACCCCCCGCCCTTTCACGTACAGAAATTAAATTTCGTTTTTATTCCAAAATTTAAAAATTTAAAATATCAACGGGGAAATCAGTGAAAACCCAAACAAAAAGCAAAACTTTTAAAAAAATCTCTACATGTTTTGGGAAGGAATATAAAAAAAACCCAAACCTAAAGGCCATCCTAAAGGGGAAAAAAGGGGGGCCTTTTAAATTTATCCAACTCGATAAACCCTTTATTAAAAAACTTCAACCCAAAAACCCTTCAAAGAAACGGGGACCCTTTTTTTCAAACACCTCATTTACTCAAAATTTAAACCTACACAATGTCCCTCACAAAAGTTTGCTGAGCCCGGGGTACTACTGTGGATATTGTTCCGGGAAATTTTCCTGCTTTGTGTTATTGACAGTGTAAAATCTTTTGGAAAAAAGCTATTGATGGAAAAAAACGAATTAACCCCAAAAAAACTTCGGGGATAAAAAAAATGCGGAAAAAAAAAAAAAAAAAAAAAAATTGTTTGGGGCCCCCTAAGATTTTAAACACCCCAAATTATTAAAACGGGAAACTGAAAAAATTTAAAATTTGAAAAAAAACCCTTTACAAACAACATAGACATTTTTAAAAAAGCCCTAAAAGAGAATTGAAAAAGAACTGGTTTAAAAAAAACCAACCAACAATCCCCCTCCACTGCCCCCCTCCTTTTCCCAAATTTTTTTTCTAAACCCAAAAATAATCATACACTTTTTCATAAACCCAAACTTTTTTTAAAAAAAACCAGATGGAAAAAAATCCCATTATTTCCCCCTCTGGGGAACCCTTCCCGGGGGAAAAGGTTTTAACTACTAATATTTGCTGACAGTCAGGGGTAAACTTTTTGGGAAAAATTATGTCAGAAAAGAACATATACAAATGTAAGTTTTTTATTGGGCCCGGGAGTTTAATTTTTTAACAAAGTCACAGAGGAATTAAAAAAACGGGGAAAGGGTGCCCATGATTTAAGGACCGTTTCCAAACCCAAATTTCTTTTAGCGGGTACAAATGAGGGTTTGAATAAACAGATAAATTTCACTTTTTTTTAAATTATTTTAAAAAAATGAAAAATTACAGACTTTTAAACAACTAATTATCGGGGGCACCTTCCCTATGAGTTTTTGAAAAAATTTTGGACGGGAAATCGGGAACAATACTGAAATTAATTTAGAACGGGAAAAAAAATTTGGTTGGAAACCCAGGATCATGCAAACCTACTGCCACCCCATCTCTGCCTAGAAAACTACTTCACACAACACGGTTTGCCCCTTTAAAAAGAAGGGAAAAAAATAAGATTTGCCTCTTTGATAGCAAATATGTTGATAGAGAAAAAAAAAGTCATAAAGGGATCCCGGGAAAAAGCCCTTTGAACTAAAAAGGCCCTCTTCTTTTTCATCAAAAAGAGTACTGGGGTTTGGGGATGGAAAAACGGGAAATTTTTTTTTTTTTTTTTTTTTTTGGTCACAAAAAAAACTCACCCAGGGGGAATTTTCCCCACCCCAATCTCTGCGGATTTTGCCCACTACGTCATATGAGTGGGGGAAAGTCGTTTTGCCTTTGTTCAGACACATTTTTGGGGGGCCCGGGACTTTTCCCAAAACAATGTTGTTTGGGAAAAACTCAAAAAACACAAAAAATCCCCTAACGGGGGCAGTAATTTTTGCCTATTTTAAAAAACCCAAATTTACAATGGGAAAAAACCCAATTTTGGGGGTTTTAAAAACAGGGCCCATTTAATAAAACTTACAAGAGTTTTTTTAAAACAAAGGGGCAAAAAGCCCACTCATCTGCTCCCCAAAGGGGTTGTTGTGGGGGAAAAGTTTAAAAAATTAAAATCACTTTCCCCGGGGGAAAATTTTTTTGGAGTTTTCAGCTAGTTTAAAAAAATCTACTTTTCGTAATATCTTACAACCGGGGGAAATTTTGATAGAGTCTTGTAGGGGGGGTCTTTCCCATTCTGATTTCCCCTAAAAAAGAACCCTCAAAGAAAAGTTTTGGATCGAAAAAAAAGCTTATCCGTCCAGAACAAAAAAATTTTTGGGGGTTTATGCCCCCTACACAAGATGAGATGTCAACTCACGGGCCGGGGCCCCTTTCCAACACCCGGGATTTCCCCTTTTGGACTAAAACTAACCCCCCAGTTGGGGGAAAAACACCCCTTTTCATTATCGTTCCCAAAGGAAATCCCAAAAGTTTTCACCAAAATGATACTTCATCTGTTTTCCCCTTTGGTTTTCTCTGGGGGATTTTTCTCCCCTTTCACAAAAGCCCGAAAAGGAAAAAAATATTTTTTACCCAAACAATGTAAAATTTTAAAATTTCCCTTTTAGGTGGGGCCCAATTTTTGGGAAATTTTGTTTGTAACTGATATACCTGTACAGGGCCCTCAAGTTATTTGCTCAGCTTAAAAAAAATAAAAAAAAGTTTTTCCTGTTTAAACTGTTTTTTTTTTTTAAATATTCGGGGTTTAAAAAAAAAAAATTGATATTGTTAAAAACATTTCTTCCCACAAAAGCAAACTAGATAAAAGTCTAAAATTAAAATGTTTATCAGAACTTTTGGCTTATTAAAGATATTTGCAAACATTGGGGGTCCCCAAAATTTTTTTTTTTATTGTGCAGCCAATTTTTGCGAGAGAAATTAGCTTTCGAGGGGGAACTTCTTTCCCTCGTTATAAAAAACACACAATTCAAAAAGTATTGAATATCACAATTTTGCTCAGAACAAAAAAATTTCGAAGCTTCAGCAGTGTTTTTAGTTTCTTTTTAAAACCCCTTAAAAAAAAAAAAAATCATTTAAATTTTCCCATCCTCCCACAGGTGACCCAAAAATTTTCCCTTGGGAAAACTTAGAAAATCTATTTTTTTTTTATTTTAAACTCAGGGGGGGGTTATTAAACCCTATAATGGTGGTGATATAAACCCAAATTTGAAAATTACTTTAAACAAAAAATCTGTGGGAGATTTTCTTAATTTATTAAGACAAAAACTTCTTTTGCGTGAACAAAAATCCCCAAAGGGGGAGACCGTTTGCCTTGAAATATATTTGAAAATTGCCCAGATAAGGGTAACCCCCAATTTTTCCCAGTTTTTTGATTTTCCCTTTTCAGTTTCCCCGATGGGTCATTTTTAAAAATAGAAAAAAACCCAAAAATTTACGGCCCCCCATTACTTTAAAAAAAAACATTTAAAAGTAAAAAAACCCTTTAAAAAATTAATTTTTTCCAAGATCGAAAACGGGGTTTAATTAGTAGACTTTTTGCTGGGGCATGATTGGGACAGTTTGATTTTAAATAAAAAAAAATTAAAAGTGCTAAAGAATATTTTATCTCTTTTTTAAAAATCTTAAAAAAAAAATTTTAGTATATTGTTAAAACTTTTTTAAAAAAACCCAAAGTCAAAAAGAAAAAAATTTTTTTTAAAACCCCAAAATATATGGTTACGGGGGTTGTTAAAAAGGGAAGTTACACTTTTTTAAATTAAAAATTTAAAAAAAAAAACATCAGAAAAAAATTTTAAATGATATTTTTTTAAAAAAAGTACAAGTTAACCTTATTTTTTCTAAAAATTTTTCCATGTTTTTTCTAAACTTTTTTTTGGAAACTTTGGGGGGTTTTTAACATTTTTTTTCGTCCCTCAAAACCCATTCTGCCCCCCATTTTTGGGTTTCCAATCTCAACCTCTTCTTTCGGCTCATCGTATTTCCCGAAGCCCCCGACCTCCAAGATTTTTGGTTTGAGGTGGGGGGAAAAAAATTGAAAGCATTTGGTTTGAAAGGTCGGGGGGGGTAAGGTGGATTTTCCAAAAAACCCCATGGGAAAATCTTGTGAGCAGGTTTTTGGGTTTGGGACGAGCAAGAAATGGGGGGCGGGGGCGATCTTTTGTCAGGGGAAAAAAAAAAAAATTTTTTTTCGTAAAATTTTCTCTTCTTTTGTTCGGGGTTGCTCTTCTCGGGTTTTTCCCAAAAAAGTTCAAAATTACCGTGCTGTGTTATTGTAGTCCCAGGGAGGAAAGGGGTATTTCGATCAAAAACACCCCTTTTTGTTGCCCCAAAAAAAACCTTTCCCCAAATGATTTTTCCAGCGGATTCCACAATTTTTTCGCTTTTTTTTGGTGTTGGTTCGTTTTTTTCCCTTTTTCCATACCATACTCTGTCTTTTCAAATTCAGGGGCCCCAATGATGGATCCGGGGTTTTTTTTCCCCAGTCCCCTTCGATCGAAAAAAAATTGTCTCCTTATCATCGAAAAATTGTTTAAAAAATTGCAAAGCAGCATAAAACTCTTGCTCTTTGTGTTTTTCTGTGGGGAAGGGTGGAACCCCCCCTTGCACCCCATTTTTGGGAACAGTTTAAAGATCTCAGAAAAAATTCCTTGGGATTTTAAATGCACGGTTTTTTCCCC
Organism: Stictocephala bisonia; assembly: GCA_035578905.1. Lineage (NCBI taxonomy): Eukaryota > Metazoa > Arthropoda > Insecta > Hemiptera > Membracidae > Stictocephala > Stictocephala bisonia. Next base: position 50,701 of record JAQJVL010003257.1, on the reverse strand, counting down.
TTTAAAAGGCAGTTAAAAAAAGGGGTTTTTCGTCAAGATTTTCAGGCGCCGATCGGTGTCAAGGCCTTTTTTTGACATTTTCCAACATTTTTGGGGGCCGGGGGAGAAGTGGAGGGGCGGCCCCCCCCTTCGTTTTTTCACCCATGCAGTGTTGTCCGTCCCTTCAAGGGAAAGTTTGCGCCAACAGATCCCTTTGGGCCCTTTGGACATCACACCTTCCCCCAAAAAAACACAAACAAAAACTCATGAGGGAATTTTAGTTGCAGTTTTTTTTTTGCTTTTTAAAAAACCAAATTAAATAGCGCGAATTTCACAATCGGCGGTGGGAAAACAAGGGGGTTTTGTCCCCCCATATTGCCTTTATTTTTGACTGGCCGATCGATCGACGGCGAAGGCAGGGGGAATTTTACAGTGTGCACTCCCCCCCGGGACGAAAATTTACTCGGGGACTCCCAGATTCTGGCGGGCCAAAAAACGGTTTTTTTAAAAAAAAATTTGTTTTTAAACTTATTTTGGGAGTCGCCCCTCGTAATGTGAAATGAAGAAAAATTAAAAGGAGCGACTTTTTGTTCTTACAAAAAACTAATAAAAAGAATTCCAACTGTAAAACGGTTTACAACAAAGCTATGAGATCTAAAAAGGGCAATAAAAAAAATCTGTAAAAGGGATGCAAAATTTTGGTTTTTTAATCCCGGGGGTTTAAAAATTTGAAAGTCATTTAGCAAAAAAAAAAAATGTAGAGCCTGTTTGGGAAAAATTTAAAATTTAAAAAAAAATTAAAAAGCCCATCCCCTCAAGCAGAATGGCTGTTACTCCAGATATTTTTAAATTAATTATTTCTTTAAAACTCTTGTTGCGAAAATTTAAAAAAGGGTATCATAAAAACCTAGTATTAACGGTTTTAAATTTAACTCAAAATTGCCCAAATAAAAAAAACCCAATTTTTTAATTTTTTGCAAGTGTTTTTTCTGGGGAGGGTTTTTTTTTGGGCAGCTTTTAAAAAGATTAAAAAAACCCTAGAAAGTAAAGCATATTTAATTTACCCAAAAAACCTTTTTCAAAAAAAATTCATCACACTTTTTTAATTCCTTTCTCGTTATGCAAAAAACAAGTGTTTGGGTTTTAAAAGGGTTTTTTTTTCCCAAAATGAGTTAAAGTTGTCCAGAATTTGTCCAATTTTAAAAAAAAGGCCCCCAAAAAAATTTAAACCCCGAAAAGCTCCCGGGTCCAATATCTTTTCATCCCCTTTTCTTTCAAAAGTTATTGAAATTTTTAGTGCATGAAAAAATTTGGGTTTTGCATCCCTAAAAAACAACAATTTTTTTAAATTTTAGAAAGTTGGGTTTTTAGGAAGAGGCAAGTGTACGGTCGATGCTATCGCTGCTCAAAAATAAAGGGAAAAAATTTCTTCCCCATTTTTCGAGGACAAAGGCTTTGCTCGGGCTACCCCTTTTGTGATTTTTAAGCAAGGCTTTTTGATTGCATTGATCAGGGCGGGGGTTTGGGTTTGGGGAAAATTTTTTTTTAATGGAATAACTGGAAATTGCCTAAAATTTTTTTTTCAAAACAAATTTAAAAAATGTATGCAAAAAAGGGTTTTCGGGTTAAAAGGAAACTGGTTTCCCGCGAGGTTTTTTTTAAAGTTCCCTGGGGGGAGTGCCCAAGGCTCAGTCCTTGGCCCTCTTTTATTCTTGATACAAAATTTTTGATCTTCCTAATGTTTTTAAAAAAACCCAAAAACTTTCTTGGATTCTGACGAACCCAAATTTTCTTAAAAATACATCCCGGGTTTTAACTGTTTACAAAAAATTGGTTTTGTGTTTCCTTTTTTAAGAACATCAGTTTGGTTTTAGAATTTAAAAAGGGTTTTTTTACTAAATGAAACCAAAAACCCAAAACATTCTATTTTGCTTAAAACAAAAAAAAATTTCCCCAAAGGAAACAAAATTTTTTTGATGTTTTTAAAAGTTTTTAGGGAATTTTTGTTTGATAAAAAGTTGACGTGGAGCCCCCCAAAATTGAAAATTTATTTTTAAAGAGGTTATCAAGAGTAATTTATTTGTTTTAAAGGGAAAATTTTGACTTTTTTTCGTCCCAGAAAACCCATGTAAAATCATCATATTTTGCTTTTTTCCAGTCAATCATTTAGATATGGATTGTTTTAAATTTTGGGGGGAAAAAAAGTTCAAAAATTAGTGATATTCTTTTATGCAAAAGAAGGCTTTTTAGGTTATTTCAAAGTCACAACTGCGTGACCCTTGTAGCCAATTTTTTATCAATCTTCAAAAACAAAACCCTTAATTTAAAATTTTTACCCTATTTGACTTGGGGTTTTTTTATTTCAAAAAATTGAATGTGTAAAATTTGTTTTGATGTCTTATTACAATCCCGGAAAAAAGAACAACATCTAAATTTTTTCACTGTAGGGTTAGTACAACTCAACTTTGTCACGGGGTTTTCATATCTCAACAGCCCGTACAACAAAATAAAACATCTAAAATTTTTTAAATTATCCCAAACCAAAATTTTTTTAAACTAAATTTTTTTTAAAAATGCTCGTTTTCAAAAAACCAAATTTACACCCTTTCAGGTTTTTTTAGTTTGGGGAAAAAAGTTTTTTTGTGCACATCCTTAAAATCTGAAAGGGAAAAAGGGAAATTTGTTATTATTGGGAAAATTTTTTCTCAATTTTTTACAGTGTTTTAAAAACTAAAAAATGGGCTTTGTTTAAAGCATTTTTTTGTAAAATGGCAATAAAAATTTATTTGATTTGTTTAAATTTTATTTGATTTGTCAATTGATGGGGGGGGGAAGTGGGGGGGGGGGGGAAACAGCAATAGCAGAAAGTTTTTTGCCTCGTTTTTTCAGCTCTGTGTTCGGGCTTGCCGTGGGCAGTGCCGGTCTGTCTTTTTGCGGGGTTCCCCTTTTCCCCAATTTTAACCCCCCCAAAAATTTTTTGTCTTTCTTCACTTCCATTTCCATTTGAAGTGTTTTCAGTTTTAAAAAAAAAATTTTTAAAAAAAAAAAGTTTTTGGTTGGGGCCCGATGGTTTTTTCCCCCATAAATTTTTAAAAACTTGTTTTCCCGAGTTGTTTGGGTTTTTCCCTTACCTACATTTTTTAAACTTTCTCTTTTTTAAAAAATTTTTTTCCCATTGAAAGGGGAAAAGTGAAAAAGTTTTTTACCCCTTTTCAAAAGAACGAAAAGGTTTAGGGCATTAAAAAAATTTTAGGCCCGTATCTATTTTGCAGCTCCTGTGAAAGGGTTTTTTAGTAAAATTTTTCATAAAAAGATTGTTTCCCCGCATGTCAAAAATTACATTTTTCCCCGGGGCCCCATCAGCCCTGGGGTTTTTTTCCCGGTCCGGTCAATTTAAAATTTTTAATTATTTTAAAATTTTTTTGAATTTTGGCTCTCCCACCTAGATTTAAAAAGTCAGGGTTTTATGTTTTTTTATACGGATTTGGGGGGAAAAACGGGTTTTATTTAAAATAAATCATTTGGCACTTTTTTTCCCAAATTAAATTTCCCTTTTTGGGCTGTCTGATTTTATTAATAAAATTTTTTTTTGTTCATATTTTATTTGGGGTAGGAAAACAATATGTATCTTTTTTAAAAGGGGGTTTCATCTTTTTGAATTTTTTTTGTTTAAATCTGGTTTTACCCCCGGGATTTAAATTTGGGCCCATTATTGTTTTTTTTTGTTTATTTATGACATTAAAGGGCTGCTTTTGAAATTTCAAATTTTTTTTTACTGTATGTGACGGGTTTAAAATTGTTCAGAAGTATTGAAAACGTTCGATAGTATAAAAGGTTTCAGGAGGAATAAATCGTTTTTTTGTTTTGGGGTCAACAAAATTTTTGTTTTTAGGGGGACCAAAAAGCGCTGTTTGTCTGTCCCCATGAAAAATTGGGGGAATTTAAATGTTTTTGCATTATAACTATTTAATGGGGAAAAGAAATTTTTAGATTTTAAAGTTTTTCAGTAAAGATTTTCGGTGTGAAATTTTTAAATTTAGGATTTTACTTTTTTTTTAGCATGTTACTTCTTCTGTTAAATTTTGCAATTTTTTCCCTTATAGGGTTTATTTGTAGATCTGGAAATTTTTTAAGTTTTGTGTGAAAACTTTGAAGTTGTTGTATTGTTTTTCTTGTTAGATCTAAGTTGAGTATGCGGGCTGTTTTTCTGGTATCCCCATGTTGGCCAATTAAAATTTTTTTTTAGGGCGTAATTTTAAAAATGGTTTAGGGAAAAGGGGTTTTTTAAAATATTTGTATTTTTTTTGCTTTTGGTTAACCCATACAACTTTGTTTTCCCCCCTTTTCTGAGCTAATTCAAATGTTTATCTTGATTCACTATACAGGGGCGGAAAAAAAAAGCAATTTCTAATCTATTTGCATTTAATTGGGGGGAACGGGCCCGGTTTTTGGGGGGTCGCGATTTTTTGACGTTACTGACTGATTAAAAAAAAATTTTGTGCCTCGTTTTTTAAACTCCCCTAATCGGCCCGCTTTTTTCTCACTCTTTTGCCCGCTCCAATATTGGGTCTAATTTTGTCCTTCCAAAAACTATGGGGAGACTTTTTCAATTCTCTTTTTAAACACAGATACTGATATTTTTCAAAAAACTTCAGTTTTTAAATTTTTGTAAACCAAAAAAAAACAAAATAAAATAAATTTTTAAAATTTTTTTTATATTCATTGTTTTATTGGTTGTATTTATAGTTTTATTTTATGTATTTTTTGTTATTTCGTCTGAATTTTTGCATCCTTTATTGTTATTTTTTTGTCCTTTTTGTTGATCACTGTTGTTGAAAATTATTTTTCTTTTTTAAGTGTTTATTGATTTAAATTTTTTTTGTCCATGATTGTGAACCTTTTTTATTACTTGGGTATTGTTTTACGCTTAGCTTTTTTTAAATTTTTCTTTATTATAGTGTTTGGAAAAAAAAATTAAAAAAAAAAATTAAAAATTTAAAAAATTTTTAGGGAAACCCATTGTATTATATTTGTAGTTTAAAATTTAAAGTAAGCAGGGTGTTCATTATTTAGATATTAAATTTAAAAGCTATAATGTAATTGGGCTTTGCCTGTTTTGTTTGCATTTTTGTTAAAAAATTTAAAAAAATAAATAAATTAAAAAAAAAAAAAATAATTGTTCTTTAAATTTTTTATTTTTTAAAATTTTTCTTTGTTTGTCCCAAAGTATTTTTCCCTTTACAATTGTCACAATTTTTTTTCATAAAATTTCCCCATAGATTTTTAAATTTTTTAAATTTTTTCTTTGGATTATTTAGTTTGTTTTCAGTTTTCAAAGGGAAAAATTTTTTTGCTTTTTTTTTGAAGGAATGTTGGATGGTTTTTGATTTGTTGTTTAAATTTAGGTTTAAAAATTTTCCCAGTTTTAAATTTTTTTTTTTTTCTTTTATTTTTTTAATGTAGTTTTTTGATTTTTTAATCTTTTTTTTTGTAGATTTATTTAAAATATTATCAATTAATTTTGGGTTTGTAACGTTGTTAAAAAAGCAAAATTTTTTTTTTGTATTTAAAGTTCTTTTTGAAATTTTTTTTTTTTTAAAGGGGGAGTTTTTGGGAATTTATTAGCAGTTTTCTAAAAAAACAAACCATAAAAATACAAAAGAAAACTAAAAAAATAATAAAATCTGTTTTTATCTTTTAAACATTTAAATGCCTGGGAAATTATTTTTTTAACAAAAGTGATTTTCTTTGAGAATTTAAAGAAAGGTTGCCCCATTCCAAAAAATTTTCGGTTTTTTATCAAAACAACCCAAAATTTTAAAAAATTTTTTAAACCCCTTTATTTAAAAATATATATATATATATTTTTATATTATATTAGATATATTTAAAATATATTAATTTTTTTTTGTTTTTTTGCCCCTTTAAGAGCGCCCTTTGGGCCCAAACTTATGTCCCTTTTCTTGCTGTCTCTTTTTTCCCTTGCTGTCCAAAAAGTTCCCCCCATTTGTTTCACTGTGTTTTTGTTTTTTTTTTCTTCGGTTTCCCCTTTAACACTCTCTCTCCCTTCCCTTTTTTCTGTCTTTTGTTGCCCCGTATTTTCCCTTTATTTCCCCTTTGGGTATGTTTTTTGTGTCTTGTTTTAGTCTTTGTGTTTTTTTTTCTGTGCCCCGGGGGCCCTTTGTAGTATGTTTTTTTTTGATTTAGGGTTCCTCAGGAAATGTTCCCCAAATTTTTTGGGGGTTTCCTGTGTGATGTTAAAATTGTCCCATATTTGCTTTTTACCTCGTAATTTCCCTTTGTTGTCTTTCCTTGTGCTTTAAAACCCCGTCGAAAATCTGTTCTTGTTAAAACCCATGTGGTTCGTTTTTTTTTATATAACATATTTTTGGTTTTTAAAGTTTTATTATATTAAAAATAATTTAAAAAATTTTTTTAAATTTATTTATATTTATATTTAAAAAATAAAAATATTAATAAATTATATTATTAATAATTTTTCTTTTGTATTTATTTTTAAAATTTTTAAAAAAATTTTTTACTATTCTTTTTCAAATTCATTTATTGTTTGTTTTGTTTACAGTTTGAACCCCCGGTTTTAAAAAAAATGGGGTTTTAACCCGGAAAACCCCGGGGGTTTAAATTTAAAAAAAGGTTTTTGTTTAAAACATTATAATTTAGTCGTAATACAATAATAAATTTAACCAAACACTATTGTTTAAAAATGAACTAAAAAAACGCACATAACATCGGTTTTTTCCCCATCCAAAAAAAGAAAAATGCGGGCAAAAAACACCCCTTACAATCCAAAACAGCTGGGCCCAAAATGTATAAGTTTAAAAAAATTTTTTAAATTTAAAAATTACTGTTTTAGTTTTTTGAAAAAATTTCGGAAAAATTTTAAAGGCATCTAAATGGGGGGAATTGATTTAAAAGGGGTTTCAGATAATATTTTAAAAAATTCATGTTTGGGTACAAAACAATTTTTATTAAGCGGTTTTGCCCCCATCGTCATAAAAAATTTTAAAAAACAATGTCCTTCTAATTAAAAATATGGGGAGGACATTGCTGGTCGAAAACGATATCCCAAGGGGTTCCGGAAAAAAAACATACAAAAATCACTTTAAATTTTTTGTTAATAAATTAAAAGTACAAAAGCTGTAAAAACTTCAGGTGCTCAGTTCTAGTATTTTATGACCCATTAAACATTTTTTGGAGTTGGGAAATTAAAAAAACATTATTTATGACAAATTTTTTGTCAAATGAATTTTCCTACACAAACCCTGGTTTAAAAGGCTATTTTAAACATAACGACGGTTTAAAACCCAAATTTTTGGTTATTTGAAAGGGTCTTTCCCCCCTTTTTTTGTTTAAACCCGGGGTTCTTTGTGTTTTTAAAACCAAAAAAATTAAAATTTTTGTTGCCCATGATGCCAGCTTTGCTGGCGGAATAAAAAGGCCCCACTAAAAAATTTTTTTTTTTGGTGTTTTGTTTAAAAGTTATAAAAAAAACGAAGGGGAAAACCAATATCAAATCCCCTCTGAAAAAAAACAACAAAAATTACAGTTAAAAAGTTAAATTAAAAATGCAGTTTGAAATTTGGGCTTTAGGGGAATGTGAAAAAGATTTGGGTCTTTCTGGTTTAAAAAATACTTTGTATATCTCTTAAAAACATTATAAAATATTTATATATATATATATTATTTTTGTATGTATTTTATGTTTGTATGTATGTAAGGGTATCAAACTTCGGGCTTTTTTACATATTTTAGAGGTTGTTTGTCAGGCCCTTCCCAAACAAATAATGCTAAAAAAAAATTGGTTTCCCTTTTTTAATTTTGTTTTCTATCTGTGTGTTTTGTATGTGTTTTTTTACAAAACCTTTTTTAAAAATCTCAAAAAAAAACCCTTTTTACATACAATACTGAAAATTTTATTTTGAAAGTTTATCTTACAAAAAAATATTTTTTGTAAAAAAAAATATTAAATTTTTTGTCAGTTACATTCTTTACCACTGTACGTGTTTTGGGTGGGCGGGCGGGTAAACACCCTGTAGGTGTATGGGGTTTGGGGCGGGCGGGGGTTTTTGCACTTCAGTTGTGCTTCGTTTTCTTAAGACGAAATTTCCGTACTTTTTTTTTTGAAATATGTGCTACGTGCTTGAGAAAGAGTACCGTTTTCTTTTTTTTTTGGTTTCTGGGGGTTTTTCAGTAATGGGGTTGGTTTTTAAAAAAAGTCAAAAATTTATAAAAAAACCTACCTTTTTTTTACACAAAAAAAAGTTAAGATACATGATTTGTAGAATACATTTTTACCAAATTTTAAAGAATTTTACCAATTTTAAAATATTGGTTTTGTAAAAAATGGGTTTTAAAAATTAAATTTTTTTTAACTGAAAAACATTTTTTATCTTTTTTGAGAATACTAACCCCTTTTTCCCTTTTAAAAAGGAGTTACACTCCAACAAATTTTTTTGTACTTTTAAATTGGGGGGGGCAACGACAAATTTCCCACCCCCTATAAAATTAGGGTTTCAGACAGCAAAAACCCCACGTTTTGTGAAAAGAATGAAACCAAAAACGGATATGAAAAATGGGCAAGGCGAGCATTTTTTGTGGTAGGGGTGCAACAATTTGACAGAGGGGTGTAAGCATTGTTGTTGGTTTTTTTATATCGCCCGGAATAAAAAATCACTGTATACTGTCGGCGCAAAAAAAATGACACCCGAGTTTTATGGTTGTTTTAAGAAACTAAGGGCCCCCTGATAGAAACCTTTCCTAAACAAAAACAACCAGGTATTTAAAAAATAAAAAGCGATATATTAAAGGCGGGGGATTTTATTTTTTTTCATTTTAAATTTTTCAATTTTTAAAATTCCCTTTCCCAAATTTAATTGGATCTATTTTAAAAACACCGTATTACTTACAAAAAATGAAAGTAATGTCTCGTAACTATTTAAGAAGGATTAGGGCCCCACAACAAAAACAAAGTAATAAATTTTACGACCCCTAGAAGTGGGAAAAAAAAACAATTTTTCAGTACTTTTTTTTCCCCAAATAGATTTTAAATTTTTTTTTTTTTTAAAAAAAAATAAAATTTTAAAATTCACAAATCAAAAAAATAAAAAATTTAAAAAAGGAAAAAAATTGTGTGGGTTACATTTTTTTTTAGGGCCCCTTTGTTTTCCCTTTGAAAACCCAAAATTCAAACTGGGGTGCAGAATTTAATTTTTTGCATTTACAGTAAAATTTAAAACGATTTTTTGTTGTCCTTCGCAAATAATTTCAACCCGTTTTCTGTCTCACCTTTTCCCTTCTCTCAGCAAAGGGTTTCCTGAGAAATACTAAAGTTTTTTTCAGGGGCCCTTTTCTTAAGGGAATTTTTTTATTTTTTCCCTGTTCTCTTTGTTTGTTTAACGCAAAAAGAGAGTTTAAAATAGGTTAAAAAATTTAAAATTTTTGCCCTTTTTTTTCCATTTTTAAAAACTATATTGTAAAAATAAACTTAATGTTGAACAAATGAGCTCAGCCAAACGGGAAAAAAGGGCCTTTTCCATTTGAAATTTCAGAAGAAAACCAAAGGGGTATAAAAAAAGGGAAAAAAAGTAATAATGAAACATTTCCAAGGATTCTGCTTTTCTTTTGGGGCAAGGGTTTTTTTTTTTGAATAAATTAAAAGTGTTTTTGACGGTTTTTTTACGTATGTGTTCTATGAGCGTTGAAAGTACAAAATTTAAAAACCCCCCTTTTGGCTGGGGAAATTCACTATAATGAGTGAAATAAGGACCCAAAAAATTTTTTGAATTTTAAAAATTTTGGTTTTTTTATAAGATGGGTTTTTTTTTTTTTGGGCAAAAAAGTCAAAAAAAAAGGTTTTTTTTAAAATTTCGTTTATGCCAAAAAAAATGCACGTCTTTTACAAGGGGTTTTTCCCCTCCCTAGTTTCAAAAGGGGTAGATAAAACTTAAAAGCCCAGAAACTCATTTTTTTTTTGCTTTTTTGGGAAAAATTTTTTTGCCCCGGGGGAAAAAAAGCTTTTAAAACAAAAAAATTCTGAGTACAATTTTTAAAATTTTTTTAAAATTTTTTTTCCCCACCAAATTAAAAACTGTTGGGGAAAAGCCCTTAGGAAGATGTATGATGCTTATGGTTTTAGCTAACAATATTTAAATCTAAGTAATTTTGTTTGTTTGTTTCAATTTGGTAAATTTCTGATTGTTTATAATCATCCATTTTTAAATACTGATCTGTGTTCCCTCGGAACTCAATTGTTTGTAAAATTGTTCATTAACATTAAATGGAAGTACAGGTTAGCAACAAAATTTTGAGAACCCACCAAGTTTTACCAATATTAAATAATTACCTTCATGTACAAGCTGATGTGCCCGGCAGATTAGCTGAAGGCGATTTATATCCATGAAACTCATGTGTTACTCTAGCACCAAAGAGCCATCCAGCACCTCGAGGACTAACACTCCATGTCTCTACATCTTCTGGGTCCGACCACACCAAATCACAGAAAGCTCCTGATAAAATTATGGGATATTCAAATACAGGTGACATAAATTTTTTTTAGAAATTATCCATATTGGAACTAAAAATAAAAAAACTAGATGCTATTGAAAAATTTTACAAATACAAAACACAAAAGAGAATCCATACTTACTACTCAACAACCAAATAAAATTTCATCGTAATCAAATTCTATCATGAAGATGCAAAATTGTAAAGTTTAACAAGATCTACAACTTATCCATATTACTTTTTTTAATTTAAATTTTTATTGTATTAGTTGTTAAAATAATTATTCTACAAATAATATTTTTTAAGTAATTATATAACCTCTTGTATCTGTACAACTGCAGATTATCTTTCGAGATTGAAACAGATTTTGACTACTAAGCATTAACATGTTCGCGCCGACATGGGCCTCTATTGGTCCATGCGGTCATTTAACAGGGATGACGTGGTATACATATGGACCACGTCTCATATTACTTTGGCTACCTTGGTCTCCAGAGGCCCACATATGAACTTCATTTGAATGGGTGTTTGTAGCCGTGACGGCTGCTTAGAATGTCTTTAGTTAACACTTAGTGGCCGTCTTGAATACACATAGAGGTGCAAAAAATATTATTTAGGGTATTTACTTAGGGAAATAAAAAGTATTACTTAGGGAAATGTTTGTTTATTATTAAATAGTTTTTTAATTAGCATAATACGTGTTGGTACATATACAGTACAAGTAAAGGTCACACAACACAAATTTATTACAATATAAGCACAAAATACACAAAAATTTTCAATACAAGTACAAAATGCTTGAATATTATGGTGATCGATTTCGGTGAATCACGCTTACCTTCCTCAGAATCTTTTGTGAATCCCTCTGGTCTGAGGAAGGTGAGCGTTGGTTTACCAAATCGATCACCATAATATTCGTGCATTTTGTACTTGTAAACATCATATGTTTACTAACACTCATTAACTACACCAGATTGCATTAATTTAATTGCACTCTGATTTTCTATTTTTCAAGTTTGCTTTAATAGGTTTATGGGTTAAAATCTTCTATCAAGGATTTTAGAAACAGTATCTCTTTACAGCAGTCTGCAGCGGCAATGTATTCTGCTTCTGTCGATGACATCGCAACTATCGGTTGTCGTCTGGAACACCAACTGATAGGTCCTCCTCCGTAGAATATCCTGTGGTACTTCTTCTTGTGTCCACATCACCAGCATAGTCCGCATCGCAGAAAGCTTCAATTTGATCACCATTGTCCACCTTGTTATAAACGACACTAATGTTTTTGCTTCCAACTAAATACTTCATAATCCTCTTTACTCAGATTACATCTTCTTTCATAGGATTTTCATTTATCTACTATCTAAGGTTAACCGAGAAAGCTACATCTGGTCTAGTCTTTGTTGATAAGTAAATTAAAAAGATTTTAATGTTTTTTTGGGAAAGCGTGTGGAATTAATACTGTCCACCCAAAAACCTAAGAATACAGAAATTATTTAAGAAAAACCAAAATAACCCCCATTCAAATTTAAAAATCTTTTCCAGGGTGCTTTTTTAAAAAAAATTTTTGGGCAGAACCATCAATAAACAATTCTTAAAAAAGTTTGAAATTTTTCCAGAGAAAAAATTTAAATTTTTAATAATTAAACCCCCAATTTTAGATCCAAACACCATTCCTTTTTTTGCCGTCATGATGCAATATTAAAAAAAAGTTTTTTTTTTCGTGGATTTCTTTTAATGTCCATAAAAATGTTAATTTTTTCCGTTTTTTTTTTATTTTACCCTTTTTTTGGGGTTCTACAAATTTCAAACCCCTTACAGCCCACCCTGCTTTTCGTTATATAGGTTAAAAAAAAAAATAACATTTTTTTTTTAAATTTATTTTAAAAAAAAATTAAAAAAAAATAGGTTTGGAAATTGTTTTGTAACATGTTGTTTTTTTGGCTTTAATTTTTTAATTAAAGTCAAAAAAAAAATTTTATTTTGTAAGACAAATTTTGAAATTTTACATTTTGAAAAATGGACATTTAAAATTCACATGGGTTTTAAAACCTGCATCTGAATTTTTTTGGGGGTTGCCCCAAAACCCTTTTCTTTTTTCGGATGGAAATTTTGGGACCCCTTTTCTTTTTGTTACGGGGGTCCCTTCTAACTCTTTGTCAAAAGATGGCCGCCCTTTTTTGAATCTTTTTAAGTTTGCTTAAAAAAATTTTTTTTTTAAAAACACCCTAAATGATATAATCCTACTCCCTGTTATTTTTTTCCATTATTTACCCCCTTCGGTATTAGACCCATAAAACAAATTAAAAAATGGAAAAAAATTTAAAGTAAATTTTGGCCTCAACTTATTGAAGACTAATAAACCGTAAAAATAACCCCACCCCTCCCATGAACTTGTTTTTTAAAAAGTTAGGAAATATTTAATTTTTTTATTTACCTTTGGGTATAACGTTCGAACTAAACAGGGCGAGCTGACTAAAAATTTTTAAGGCACTTCTTTTTCTAAAATTTTTTTGTTATTGTCACATTATTTTTTTTTTATGTTTTTCCTTTTCCTCAAAGGCCCCCGAATAACTTTTCCATTTCCTCTGTCTTAATTTAACCCCGGAAATTTTGTTCAATCGGGGTTACGAGGTTTTTTTTTTAACCCAATGTTTGACAACTGTATAACAACTGATGTGGAACCAGTTGTAAAGAAAATTTTCATATACTTATCTTCATTTTTGTGTTTTTTAATTTGAACAAATCTTCTCTGGGGCCTTTTATATCGGAACCCCCCTAGGAGGTAAATTTTCAAAACACCCAAAAATTTGGATTTTTTTTCAAAAAAAACAAAATCTTAACCCATTTATTTTTAAAATGGGATTGTACTCTTTAGGAATTTTTCCTTTAAAGGAAAAATTTTTTCTACAAATAAAAGATTTCCTATTGGGTTTGGGGTTTTGAAGGTTTTTGGGGAATGTCATCAATATTTGATTTTAAAAAAACTGTCCTTTTCCAGGAAAAATATTTGGATTTGCATGTTTTTATTTTAATTAAATTTTAAATTTCTTTATTTTTCCCTCTTTTACGGGAAAAAACATCAGCAATTGGTCTTTTTAGGGTAGGGAATTTATTCCAAAACCATTTCTATTTGGGAAAGAAAAAAATTTTCATAAAATAAGTAATTTTACTGTTAATTTGGTTTTTGGAAATGTTAATTTTTTGTTGGGATTTTTTTAACATTTAAATTTTTCTCTCTTACAATTAGTAAAGGGAAAACTTCAAAAATTGTAAAAAAATTATTGGGTGTTTTAAAAGTTCTTCTTTTGTATTTGGGGAAAGGTTTTTATTGCTTTCTTTGGCAGTCTTCCATTGAGTACTTTTCTTTTTAAAAATTTGTTTAGTTATGGTTTTTCTGAGGTTATTTTCCCTTAGTTTTTGCCCCTTGGGGGTTTTGTGGCCTACGGGGGGGAATTTAAAGCTGGGGATTTTTTCTTCCCTATAAAAATTAAAATTGTCTTTTTTTTGTTTAAAACAAAAATTATTCAAAAAAGGTTTGAAAAGTAATTAAGAAAAGTGTTTTTCCAAAAAAACATTTTACCTTTTTTTCCAGTTTTATTTCTTTTTTTTTGGGGGCTAGTCGGGGTCGTCTCGAGTATCGATGATGTTCGTCCTATCATTAGGAATCAATGGGCATTTTATTTTTCTTTCAGCTTAACTAAAAATAAGAAAAAAAGGTAAATAAAAATTTTAAAATGTTTTATAGCTTTCCGTAAGGGCCCCATTAAATTTTCCCAAAAAAAATGTGGAGTTTTTTCATTATCCTGGGAAAATTGGGACTACTAAAAAATTTTAGAAATTTAAAAAAGAAAGTTTTAAAACATAAAAATTTTAGTTTTGGGGGAAAATAGTACATATTTAATTTTTTTTATTTCCTTTATTTGGAAAAAAGTAAATCGTTAGTTTAGTTTTGAATTTTTGAAATGGGTGGCAGAAAGACTTTTTGGGAAGCCCAAATGGGCCCCCCTTTGCCACCAACTTAAAAACGGCCAAAATGTCAGAAATTTAACAAGGGGAAAATATTAAAAATTTTTCTTAAATTTTGGTTTAAACTTTTTTGGATTCCAATTTTCACGTAGTAAAATTTACCTTTTATCCTTTTAAATTTTTGATTTGATATCTTCTTTGGATTTTCAATGGACTGCTATGCCCTTGAAGTATAAGTAGGTTAAAATTTCCAGATAATTCCCTAACCCTAAATCTACTTTTTAACCTTGTGCTGGGGTATTTTGTTTTACCATGTGTGGCTGAATATTAACTTATCTAAACAAACCAGTTAGAAGAACTTTTTTTGGCCCCAAGTTTTTTAAATTTTTAAATTTAAATAGGGTTTTTGCCACAAAAAGTCGTTTAAACCGGGGTCTCAACCCTGGGAAAAAAGTTAATTCTGCCTCAGAGGCTGCTAGATTCCGGTTACGATGAGGTTTTGCGTAAACTGTAACGTAAAATGGCGAAATCAGCTGTTTTTAATTTTTTAAAATACTGGTAACTAAATTTCCCAATTGCTTTAAAAAGCAGTAGGAAAAGTAGTAAGAAAGTTATGTATCATTACGTGGATTTGTAATGGGGAATTGACTTTTTTTGTGTCATTTTGCATTTAGTACATGTGCGTCTGGGAGATCTTGTACTCCCGTCTTTTTTCCCCGTGTTATAAGGTTAAAAAAATAAAAAAAAATTCCCAAGGGGTATAAAATTTTAAAGGTTTTTTTTCTTAATACTAATACCCCATCAGATGTTGAAAAAAATATGTTTATGAGCTCCAAAAGCCCAAAATAAAAATTCTGATCGCTTAAAATACTAGTGAGGCTGGGCCCGATTTTCCCTAAAGAGGCGAAGGGCCCACAAAGGGACTATAGCAGGTGCCCCAAGGGCATGGGCTTTTTAAAAAGGGGCTGTGCAGGAGTTTTGGCGGCGTGGGAGTTCCCCCGAAGGGGTCAATGGTGTGGCGACTTTTACGGAAAATTAGTGATTGTTTAAATGAAGAAACTGATTTTCTTTGTTGTCCATTTTAAAATTTTTAATTCCAAAAATTTACAGCCAAACGAAACCAAATCTGCTTGAAATAAATTTTGGGTTTAAAAATTTTGCTTGCACGGAAACGTGAGAAAAAATCGAAAATTAAAACATTGTTTCCCTGCTTTTTTTTGACTCCTGTGATTTTTTTTAATACTAGCTGTCCCTTCAATTAGGCCCCTCGTTGTCTGGTCGGCTCACTTTGACCCACTTTCGCTTAGCTATTTTGAGGGTTTAAAATAACCCCAAAAAAAACCTTTAGTTTTTTTTGGGGGAAAATTAATTTATTGAATCTAGACAGTCCCCGTCTTTCGTACGGGGCTTTTTTTATTTATATTTGCTTTGCTTCAATAATACAAAAATGTACCTACGGAATCTGTATAATGCAAAGTGCTTTTGGGGTTTAAAGTTCCCCCGGGAAAAAAAAAAAGGGGTAGGCATCACGCACATTCTATGCGTTTTTATGGGGGAAATGGCAACAACAAAACAAAAAATTTTATTTCTTTTCCCCTTTAGTTTAAATTCAAGTGTTAGTGGTAAATAACTGTTTTTTTTGCTAATTTTTCCCTTGCGTTTTGGTAGATTGAGTTCCCAGTATTTTATAAAAATAAAAAAACCGGTGATTTACCCCATGTGACGTAAGTTTAATGCCAGCCCCAAGTGATACCTCTGTCTTTTCAGTTATGGGTTTGGTTGGGTTTTGTTTTTGGTTTTAATTCAGAACTTGAAAGTTGTTTGTTTACTCCAAAAGGTTAAAAAGAAAATTTATTATAAACAATTAATGTAAAATTGGTATTCCCTTTTGGATATTCTTAAAAAACCCCTGGGAGGGTTTCCTGATGGAATTTTAAAATAAAGACCCTATGTGTGCCCCGGACCAAAAAATGTCTGAAAAATTTTCCCCATTAGAGTTTATATAAAGTAGATTCTGTTTGTTGTAACAAATTAGAAAGGGAAAAGCAACAAAAAAAATTTTAAAAATGTCATGAAGTGTTTTTTTCCCCAGATAAATTAAAATTTACAAGTTTTCCTTTTTGCAGCCATGTTGATTTTATGTTGTAAATAGTATTGAATGGAGTTTTTTTCAAATAAAAATACACAAAATAAAAATTAAACCCTATTTTTTAAATATTGTACTTTTTTGCAGTAATTTTTAAAAAAATAAAAAAACCCAAATGTATTCTTAATTTTTTAAAGATGTTTTATTGTATAAAGAGGGTTTTTAAAAAAAACCCCCAGTAGTGTCTGAGTTTTCCCAGTGTATGGGGGGAAGAGATTAAATTTTTTGCAAATGATATGGTTTTTTTTCAAATTTGTAGCATCATTCATTAAGCATTCCTTTAAATTTAATGTTTGTTTCCTCAAAAATTGTTGACCCTATCATTCATCGGGATATAAATTGATGTGCTTTAAGTATTTAGTGTTATTTTTAAAAAATCAAAAGATTTTTATATTGTTATTGAAAAAATTTACCAAAAGAGCTGAAAATTTCCCTTTAAAAACTCTTTGGGCCCAAAATTTTTCCTAATCCTTTTAGAATTTTTTGATAATTTAGTACAACTAAACCCAAAAACTTTCAATTTTTTATATAATCTGAATTAGTTTCGTCAAGGCAACCCCTCCTTTTTTTCTTACCAATTTTGATATTTCGATGTACAAAAATCCCCCTTTTTCTTTTTTTGAATAAAGGTTTTATTTTTCAACACTCATGAAGAGCCCGGAAGATAAAAAAGAAAATTGTTCTCCATAAAAATTTAACATAGAGTTTTAAAAATTGAAAATTAACAGTGTTAAAATTTCGTTTTAATGTTTTTTATAAAATTTAAAGCTGTTGGAATGGTTTTTTATAATATTATGGAGTCTTAATGTTAAAAAAGACTAAGTTTGATTGATTAATACAATTTTGATTTTTTTTTAAAATTTTTAAAAGGTTTGTTCTATAAAAAAAAATAAGTTTTTTGTTTTTTTGCATTCTTAAACCTTCATTTTGTATTAAAATTGGGGAAATTATTTTTTTCCAGGGAAAGGTTTTTGCATGGTTCCATTGTTTAGTAGCGTATTTTTCAATTTTTTTATTTTTTTAAATTTAATCATAAATATTCATAAACAAAATTGAAATTAAAAGTATGAAATAGACGTAATTTTTAAAAAACAGGGGTGTTTAATGAAATTTGAATGGGTTTTGCAGCCAAGTGCAGTAAATGTTTTAATGTAACAAATTTACAAATTAAGATTTTAACTGTACTTTTCCTATTAATATTTTTAGTAAAAAATCAAGCGAGGTTTGAAGGTGAGTTGACTCCGCACATTGAGGAAAACCCTACTCCCAAACCAGCATTACCAAAGGGTGAAGAAAATGAAGTGCGGGTTGACACCAAAGCATTTTCCCTATTTTTAAATTTTATTAGTTTTTAAAACCCGTAATCTAATTTTTTTTGTATTTTTTAACATGTATTGTTTAGCTTTTAACAAAAAATTAAGTTAAAATTATAATATGTTCTTTTATTTTATTTTTGTACATATCCAAAAAACTTTATAGGTTTGAAAAAATTTTTAAAAAAAAATCCCAAGAGAAGTTGAACCAACTTTTATTAGTTTTATAAAGTTTGTTTATAAAATTTTTTTATATTTTAAAGGCCCAAAAACACACTCAAAAAATCTTAACAGTACCAAAAAAAATGGAGACAAAGTATCGAAAAAATCTTTATTTTTTTATAAAATTTATCATAATATAAGTAATGCAATTTTCCTAGTTAAATATATGAAAAAAAAGACCAACTTTACGGGTTTCCCTAAGATACAGCCACTTTGTAAGTTTGGCAAAAAAACAACAAAAAGTATGTGTACAAATTGTCTATTTTCCCCCGTTTCCTTTGTCTGTCTAAAAAAATGTTTTACAAAAAAGGTTAAATTTCTCTGGTTTTTGAAATAAAATTTATGACATTTCTTAATACCCCCAAATTTAATAAAAAACGTCGTTAAAAAAAGTTGGAATTTTTTTTTACAAAAATGGTTTTTAACAGTTTTAAGATCAAAAGAATTAAACGAGAATAAAATCTTTTCAAATGAAAAAAATTAATTTTCGAAGAATTTTTTTTTATTAGACAAAAATTTCAATCGTCAGGTAATTGTTGTTTGATCTTAAAAAATTTTTTACCATTTTTGTTGAAATAAAATTTTCAAATTTTTTTTTATTTTAAAAATTTAAAAGGGTTTTTAAGATATTTAAAATGTAACAATTTTAAAAAATTTTCTTACCTTTTTGAAAAACACATACAGACGCAGATAACGATGTTTAAAAGCGATTTGTAAAATGAAATTTTTTGTTTCTTTTACCCCCAAAGGAATGACCTCCCGAAATTTGGTGGAGCTTATGGGAACCTGTATATAGATTATCAAAATTTAATTTTATGAAAGGACCACAATTTTTTAAAATCTGAATCCCGGTGTTAATTTAATTGGGTACTTGCGTCCGGGTTTTTTTTAAAAAACCTTTTTTTGTTCCCATGTTACTAAAAAAATTTTTTAAAAAATTTAAATTTTCCATGGTGACCTGTGATTTTGTTATGAAATTAATGATTTTAAAAACTCAATGTTTGATCAATGTGCCATGTTACCCCTTTATATCAATGTTGAAACCAATGCAATTAAACAAAAGTGCTCACAAGAAAAAAAATTTGAAACAATCCTTTTTATTTTAATAATTTCAATTAAAAAAAGCGGGTTTTTAAACTGATGTGTTTATTACTAAAAGGGCATGGGAAAGAGGCAGACCGTTACATTAACGTAGCCTAACGTCAACAAAAAGCCAAAAAATTCCTATAATTTTAAAAACATTATTTTGTCCTATATTTTGTAGTGAAAATGAAACTTTTCAATGTTTTTTGATACTACATCAGATAAAAACCTGAAAAAATTTTTTCAATGTGAAATTCCTTATTTCTTTTTTGACAATAATTTTTGATCATGGTTTTTGTGTTTCCAAATGACGTAAATAATAAAACCCCATCAGAAAAAGTTATTGGATTGTCCCCCCCAAAAAAAATAGCATTAAATCAAATGCCCAAATAAAAACATGAAAACCACAATGCCCACTGTCTCAAAAAATTGCCCAAATTTTTTTCTGACATTCTGTAATAAATATTTTGAAAATGGCGCCATCAACAGATATTTCATCGTGCAACTGGCGCGGGCAGTAGTCACATTACGCTAGGTGCAAAACTGCGGTGCGGGTTCAAAAGTTAACAATGATTTTATCTTTTCAAAAGTAAAACAAACTTTTATTAAAATGCACAAGAAAAAGGAAGTGGCACATCCAAAAAAATACATTGAGGGATGTGGTGTCTATTAGTACAACATCAATTTTCCCTACCTGAAGTCAGCAAAAGGCCATTGAAATTAGAAAGGGGTTTTATTTTTGCCAATTTACAGGCAATTTGTCATGAATGTGCCATTTATTTAAACCCCTCTGAGTCAATTTACCAAATAACTTCCCAAAATTAAAAAATCGATGAATTTCCCCCTTTTGAGAGGCTCTTACAAGACATAAATTTTAGCATAAAGGATTTTTTTTTTACTGAGCAATACTGTTGTCTTCTTTTGCTGCTTTGCATTGATAAGTGGGGATTTTTAAAAAATATCCCCTTCTTTGTTTTACTTCCTCAGGTGTGCGGCCTACTTGATTTGTTTTATTTTTCACTTGATTCTCATTTTAAATTTTTTCAAGGGGGTAAGAAAAGGTAATGCTTGGAATTTTTCACTAAATAAATTTTGCAGCCTCCCAGACCTAGATATTAATTCATCTCAAAAGAGTTCCCTGATGTTCAAAATCAAACTTTTATTTAAAAAGGGAAAAGAATACTAATTTTCTAAAAAAATAAGAAAAGGAAAGGGGAAAAAAAACTTAATACAACTGCTGTTTAACCCCCCCGAAAATTCAAAAAAATTGTGGACCCCTCAAGAGTGGGGGTGGGAAAGGGGACCGGATCGGAGGATGCACAGAACAAACAAAAAAAACACAAGTTGAATGGCAAAAAAAATTGTTTAATATGAAAATTAAAAAAAACATTAAAAGTATTTAAAAAAAAATTAAGTTAAAAAAAATTAAAACATTTACAAAAGGGCTGTGAATTTACAAAATTGAAAGTAACTTTAAAATCATTTTTAAAAAAAACAAATTTTTATATGTTGTTTGGCCTCGAGGCAAAAAAAAAAAACAAAATAGATAAATTTCAAAAGTACAAAGTATCAAAATAAACATGCAAAAAATATCAAAAATAAAAAATAGGTATATCAAAAAATAGGTTAGGCCTAAAAAAAATATTTTTATAGCTCATAAATTATCTTGAAAAAAAAGAAAACGGTAAAAAATTACAACAAAAACAAACATGGCAAAAAACATCTAAATAAATAAATGTTATAAAAATAAATATAAACAAACTCCCCAATTAAAAAACCAAAAACAAAATTTAAAAATTTTTTATGCAGTGAACTTAGGGGGCCTCGGAACAAATGAAAATTTGGGAAGGTTTGGCCAATTGAAAAATTAAAAAAAAAAACAAAAAAATTAAATTTTAAAAAAATACGCCGAAAACCAGAAAGTTAAATGGGGGAGTCTAATGGAATACAAAGTGAAGATTACCCCCGAACACCGTTTTTTAAAAGAAAAAAAACCCGAAATCCGCCATAAAAAAAATATAATTAAAAAAATTAAAATTAATATAATACATTTTTGCTTCCCCCGGGTAAAGTTCACTGCGTAATAAACAAAAAATTTCCCCGTGGGTAAACAAGTCACTTTGACGGCACTTTCTTTAGAAAAGTCTCAAAAAGGAGGCCAGAAAGAAGGAAAAAAAAGGGGTTTTGGGTACCTGATGTCAAAGCCTTCATCTGGGGCCCTTTGGATGGACGTGTGGGGAAAGGGGGGAAAAAGGTGGTCCCTTTGGGTTTTAGAGAAGAAGGTTCCCAGCCCGCTTGCCCCCGGAAATGCAGTAAAAAGCCTGCAGGTGCCCCTCCATCCATCCCACCCCCGGGGTCTGGGGTAAAAAAGACAGCACAATACAAATTTTAGTTTGGCTCCACAAAAAATGATATAACAAATAGAAAAAAAAAAGTGTGGATTAAAAAAAGAAACTTTTTTATACTAAAAAATGCATAATATTTAAAAAGTAAAATTTTTAAAAAAAAATAAGAAGTACAGAAAAAATAATAAATATCAAAATAAGTTTTTACCCAAAATAAAAAAAAGACTAAAATACCTGTTTGACCAAATTTAAAAAGCAAAAATTGAACAAAGTTTAAAAAATTTTTCTGTCTAGCATTTCAAAACTAAAAAACTGCCCTGTCCGGCAACAACTGAAGCTTTTGCAAAAACCCCATGAAGTTGGAAGTTAAAAAAGGAAAAAAGATACTGATTTACTATTAAATATTATGGTCACAAAAATAAAAAATTTAATTTCATTTAAAAATAAGTTTTAACATAAAAAACAAAATAAATGAAAAAACAATTACATTTACTGGCACAGGGCCACTTGACCTGCGAAATAAAAAAACCTTTCATAAAAGGCAAAAGCTTTATTAAAATTTCTGAAACAAACCTCAGAGAACAAGAAATCAAAAAAACAATATTTTTAGCCAAAACAGTTACAAAAGAAAAAAATTGAATAACACTTACCCAAAATTTTAGCGCAATAATACTCGTCGGCTGCAAAACTAGAAGGCGAGTAGCCGGACGCCAAAGAACACAGAAAAAAAAACACGGAAAACAGAAAAAGAAAAAAAGACCCCCGAAAGTAAATGAAACCCCGAGGAAGTTGAGCTGTCGAGGGGCGATCGTAATGTGCAACGACATGTGGCACCTATGCAAATAAATGTTTTGGATAAAAGGAAAAAGGAAAAATTTTAAAGCATACAGTGAAACAGAAAAGCTGGGTTATTTAAGGGTAGACACGAAATGATCCAACATTTTTTTTTGTTAAAGAAAATGTATTTTGAATCAATAAGTAAAGTTTTATTAAATTTTCTTTCTGCACACCCCGGGGCTTTTTTTGAGGCCCTTACATTTTCAATTGGCCCTTCTTGTCTGCAACTGCTTTAACCGAACCCTTGTTATTGATGACTCTGTGACACATACCCCGGTTATCTCGTTTTAAAGCCCCAAAAATTAGCATGCAGATCCCTCGTTGTTAGGATGTTTGGGAAGACTTTCCTTAAGAAATCCCCCAAAAAAAAAATAATCGCACGGATTCAATCAGGGGCTGTTTGGGGGCCGTTATGGACACCAAAACGTTAGGAAATCGGTTGAAAGACATTTTGGTTGAAAAGTTTTTTTCAGAAATCTAAAAAACTTAGCGTGTGTGGGCTGGCTCCTCTGCATGAAAACCAAGGTTCTCTAATTAAATCCTTTTCGATAAAATTGAGGTACAAGTTTAAATTTTCTCGCTATTTAGTAACGCTCACTTTCACATTGTTAAAAAAAAAAAAAAAGAAAAGCCCTATTGCCAAAGGCCAAAATGGTGCCCCTTTCGTAATCTTGGGCTGATGCACTTTTTCATGTAACACGGTGGATTTTCGGAAACCCCAAAAGACATTTTTTTTTTTTCAAACCTTTAAGTGAAATGGGCCTCATTGAGAACGAAAATTGTTTTTCAAATGTCTTGTAACGCCCATTCTGGAAACCATTCTTTGAAGTTTTTTGTCAATCTTTTAAATTTAGGTAAAAAATGTAATTTTTTTTGGATAAAAATACAAATTTTTTTTTTAAATTTTTGAAGATGCTGGAAATGTGAAGATTGTGCCGCTTTTTGTAACTTGCCTGGACCCTCCCAATGTGCTCTGACAGTTCAAAATCTGAGGGTACGGACAGTGGGGCCCGGTTGCGTTTTTTTTAATCTGAGCCCCTCCTTAAATTTTTCTAAAGTTAAGAATAAATTAACGATAAAATTTTAAAGTACCTTTTATTCATTTTTTATAAAAAATATTTAACGGTTTGGGCTTTAGGCCATTTCAGGATAAAAAATTTTTTTAAAAAGTTTTTTTTACTTCTGAAGATGCCTAAGAAACCAAAACGGTTTAATATATTTTTATAAATTTTTTTAAATTTAAAAAAGTGTTTGGTTATAAGTAAAATAACTCACACAAACACAAATTTTTTAAAAATTAAAGAAAAAAGACCCCAAAATACTACAACAAGCACAAAATCAATTTTTTTACGTTTCGGTAAACACGCCACCCTCAGACCCGGGGATTAAAAAGAATTTCAGACCGAATTTTTTTGTTAACCCTTGGTTGGGAAAAAATGGGTTCACCGAAACAAAATAATATTGCGCAAAAAGTCTTTATTTAGTTAGGCATTTTTTCTATATTTAATAAATTTGGTTGTGGTGGGATTTGCGTTTTTTTTTTTAAAAAAAAGAAAAAAAGGGACCATTAATTTTCGGGTTTTTAAATTTTTAAAATTTTTTGCCCTAAGGAACTATTTATACAAGTTTAAAAAAAATATTGAACATTTTAAATGAGCACGAAGCCATTTTGTTTTTGGTTTTTTTTTCTTTTAAAACACTTTGGGGAGTGCCCGTGGGGGGGGGGGGGGGGGGTTTTTTGGGGGGGTTGATGGGCCCCGGGGCATGGAGAATTCGCTTTTAAAATTATTTACCCCTTCCTTAAATCATTTCCCCCATTTTTTAAATGTTTCTTTTCACGGGTTTTGGTGCGCTGGTTCGCGATTTTGAAGCCCCAGTGGGGGTACCAAAAAACCAAGGGGACTGGGAAAAGGATGGAATGGGGTTAAAATAATTAAAAGTTGTTGTAAAAAAGTATGTTCGGGGGGTGTTTTTAAAAAGCATGTTTAATGGGGCAGGGGCCGGGCGAAATGGGTTTCGGCATTGCGGCTTGATCCCCGGGGCCGCAAAATTCAAGCCCGATCTTACCGGAATTGGAGGTTTAAACTGGATTTGGGTACCACCCTGTTTTGATTTATAAAGGATTGTTTGGATAAAATTTTTCATTACAGTTTTTAATTTTTTTTCGCATTTGGATGTGTTTAAAAAACAAAAAACTTTCTTTATGCGTTGGTCCACAACAAACTTCCTTTTTCAGCCCCTTAACGTAATAATAAAAAAGGCGGAAACAAAAGAAACTTTCCTAAAAAGGGGGAGGGGCAAAAACTTTTGGTAAAAATTTTGGGTGGTAAACCCACCCAAAAAAAGTTGGTATTGTGGCCCCACTGTATGACTTTGTAATATAAAATGTAAGTTTTAAAACTTCAATTTTTCCCAAAAATATGGGTTTTTAAAGGGGAATTTTTAAAATTAATTTAAATAAATGTGATTGGTTTTCAGTCGTTTTTTTGTTGTAAAAACCAAACTCTATAAACATTTTTAACTTGTTTTTTATTTGGGAAACTGGTTTTTTTCAATTATTTGATTTCAATTTTATTTTATGGGTTAAAAATTCTGAACAAAAAATATTTAAGTGAGGCAACAAAGGGAAAAATCAAGCAATTTTACCCCCGGGATTTTTGGTTTAAAAAAATTGGTTTGGATTATTACAAAAACAACATTTGGAAAAAAATTTTTTGAAATATTTCATCTTTTTAGAATCAATTTTTTTAATTAAAGAAACCCTTTAATTTTTTTATTTATGTAATTATAAAATTTTATAAATAATTATTTATGAGCCCCATTTTTAACAAAAAATGTTTATTGGGGGGGGGTGGATTACCTGTGTAGTTGGTTCAAAACTTTTTTGGGAAGGGTGGTTATTAATGACTGTAAAGGTTAAGGGCTACAGTATTTTGGAACCAACCCCGTGTATTGGTTGTTTTCAAGCTAAATTGGGGCAACCTAATAATATTTTTCCCCCTAAAAAAAACCATACTGAGTAACATTACTGTAATTTTTTAATCTATGCTTTAGGAGGTTTTCCCCATATTGTACTCGGGTTGCTTTTCTTTAAAACGTTTGGTTTTGGCTTGGTTGTCCCTGTTCAAAACTTTGGTTGTCTGGTTGGCTTTCTTTTCTTCTTCTTGACTTATTTTAATTCCTGTTTAGCCATGTAGGAAGATTTTAAACAAAAATAAGTTTCTGTTTAGGTTGGTTTACTGAAATTAAATTTGTGGTATTTAACCCCTTTGTGAATGGGGCGTAATCCAAATTTGTTGCTTAGCTAAGGGGTTTTCAACCTCCCAAATTTGGGTCTTTAAATTCAGGCCTGAAGTGGGAAATTAAAATAAAATACTTTTTCATTGGTTGGACACTATCGCCCGTGTGGGGGTGTCAAAAGTTAAAAAACAATTTAATAAAAAAAAAATTTTAAAAACGAATAAATTTCACAATCATGAAAGACAGTTGCCTGGCATAAAAATGTTGTTTGGCCGGGGGTAGTTCCAGCGTAAGACACCACAAGTTGGGGAAACGGGGGCCCCTTTTGGTTTGGGGGCGGTGGGGTCTTGGCACTGTTTTTTATTGCCGTGGGTGGTTTGCATCTGCCATCGGAAAACATGATATTTGGGGGTGTTGTTAAATTAAATTCGTGTAAGGAAATTGTTATTTAAAGGTTTGGTTCGGTTTTTTCGTAATTTTAAACTTTTTGCGTTAAAAAGAATTTTTTGCTAATTTGGTATTTAAGTTTTTGAGCGTATAAATTTTTTTGTTTAGGGGAGGGAAAGGGTTTGGGGTTTTTGTTGGTTTGTGGGGGGGTAAATGTCTTTAAAAAGGGGTTTTTTAAAAATTGGTTTTTTAAATTTAAATTTTTGGCCAGTCGCCCAAAAAAATTTTTTATATCCTGTAGGTCTTTAATTTTGGTTTTTTTTGTGGGGGGTGGGTTTTTAACGTTGTTTTGTTTTTGTTGGTTTTGAAGACAGAATTTTTTAGCCCAACGTTTTTTTCATTTAGGGGGCCCTGGTTTTGGGAACCGTTATTCCATAGGGAAAATCTTTTATTTTTCTGAATCTTTTGTGTGGTTGGAAATTTTTTAGTTTCTTCGTTTTTTCTTATTAAGTTTCAAAAAATTTTTTGGTATGTTTTGGTTTTAATAATGTTAAAAAACTTTTTAAATTTGCTTTTGGGGGTTTTTAAAAGCGTCTAGGGGGAAGTGCCATTTTTGTTTTATGGGGGTTTGGAGCTAGATGAATTTTGGGGGGGTATCTGGGTTTTTATAATTTTGAAAAATTTAAATTTTTTTGTTAAAATTTTAAAAAATTTTTTCCCGATTTTTAACAAAACCTATTGTCTTTTAAAATTTCGGAATTTTTATTCGTGGAATTTTTCACATATTACTAAAATTTTTAGTTGTTAAACACCCCAAAATGACAAAAGTGCGCCTTTAAGACAGAAATTACAAAATTTTTGTCAACTTATTTTTCCCAATTAGATTTTTTTAGTTTTTTTAAGAAAAAAATTTAAGTTTAACAAAGGGTTTTTTTTCCCCAAAACACTTAAGTTTTTTTGGGCTGTTTTCTTATTTGTAAAAATTTTTTTAATTTTCCCTTTAAAACCTTTACTTTTGGTCCGTAAAATCAAATGGCAGTTAAAACCCCGGCTAAATCAAAATGTTGGATTACTTACATACAAAAGGGGGAAAAGCCCGTATATTTTGGTAAATTTTGTTTAATTTTTTTAATTTAAAAATTTCTTAAAAATTTTTTAAAAATTTTTGTTTTATAAATTTTAAATTCTTTGAAAATTTAATTTTTTAATATTTTTTTTTTTATTTGGTTTGAAACATTTTTAGGTTTTTTATAATAGTTGAAGAAAGTGTAATTTTTATTTTGCTTTTTTTCATAAAATTAAAACCCATTGGGACATTTATTTTTGGGGGCCCGGCAACAACAAAATTAATTTGCGCAGCGGCGGCAGAACAATAACAGTGCGCCACTATAAAACTGCAGGTAATTGGTAATAATTGATTAGATGTAACAGTGGCCTGCTGGGGTATTGGCGATATAGCAGTGGCAACAGCACCAGTAGCGAGCCAGGTTATAGGGTGGCGGAGACGATGTCGAAGTTGTATTTTAGATATATAGCGCAGGCACTTCAGGCGAAGAGATAACCAAGTCTGAATCATCGAATAGCCTAGGCTTACAACAACTGCCTCATCTGTCTGTTTCACTAACCTCAATGTCACTTACAATATCGGTGCACCGACGTGGGTAGAAACGCACTATATCTAAACTAAATATACAGTATTATATCACTGAACAAAATATAAACTGCTTCTACTACTGCGATCTATAGGATATTTATGAAAGTCTTTATAAACGAAACCAGTTTTTTAAAATACCCAGTTGATGAATAGAGATGCTTACGCAACCTAGGAGTGTCAATTTTAACTATTTGGTGGAAAAGTAAAAGCAGATCGCTTATGCAGGCTGAGCTCGTCATTGTACCCAGGCCAGCCATTGTATGCGAGCTGAGCTTGTCACTGATCCGCAATGGGTTAAATATTGCATTTCGTTCTATTATAGCTTTAAATTGTTTTTCTAAGTCTGTCAAGTGCCTACACCATGTTTTATTGATAATTTTTTACATTTTGATCTCTCTAACTGAGAGTAGACAGCGGTCTGCTCGACTCAGTATCTCCTGAAAGTAGACTACAGTCTGCTCTACTCAGTATCTAATTGATAGTAGGCAGCGGTATCTGCTCTACTCAGTATCTGACTGAGAGTAGACAACGGTCTGCTCTACTCAGTATCTGACTGAGGGTAGACAGCGGTCTGCTCTATTCAGTATCTGACTAAGAGTAGTGTTCAGTACTTATATTTTAAGGTTTTCTAATACCATTTAATGTGTTAACACTTTAGCATTAAGAAATAGTTTTTAAGCCAAGAGCGCATTTTAAGTTGTCTTATTTTTTTAATTTGAAACATCTCAACAGAGAGAAAGAGAGAGGGGGGATAACGCTTTCGAAGCGATATAAATCAGGCGATATGACGTAGTCAGTCGTCTTGAATCTGATTGGTTGGAATGCACTGTTCTAAAAACGGTTTTGCATCGACGCGGGGTTTACGCCAACCCAGTCTGGTAACGTCCCTGCTGCACAGTACACTGTCGATGTACACTTCTCTAATTTACATAATTTCTCTCTTTTGGAGGCCCTCTGCCTCGTTTTGTCTCTATATTTTATCTCTAAATCTCTATTAACCACTCTTAAACGTCTTTTAATATCTCTTGTAAATTCCCATTGTAATCTGTGCTTCAAGATCTTCTAGAACTTCCTTGTGCGCGCTTCCGTGGCAGATGAAACATTGCGAAAGCGTTCTACCGCGATTCGTGTCAAGAAGACTCAAGACGAACTGAAGTGAGAACTGTCGTTCGTTGCGTTTCCCTCCATTGCACCAGGACATTGGTGGACCTAGCTACCACGTCACCAACGGTTGTCTCCGGACCTTCCCTCATCTCATCGGAATATTGGACAAGGTACTGTTCCATCATTTTCATGTGTGTAACTTTATTTATTTTTGTAAGCATCAATATATTGCTCGACATTTTGTCCCATTTTGTAACAACAAATTATCCACGAACTCTCTCTATAGACATTAACTTTTTGGGCGTTTTTTAATATAAAATTCCCTGGTCCTTCGAATCAATTTATATAAATATTTAATTTTCTCATCTCTCCTTTACCGCTCATGTTTTGGTCCTTCGAGCTGGATTTCTAGGATACAGTTCTTTGGAAATACAGAAACTCTAATTTGTGGATAATAGAAACGCACGATTCACTTCAGTGTTCGCCATTTGCAATTGCCTTTCCTTGTAGTTTGCGAAGGCTCCACCCCTGGCCCAATACCAGGCGTACTGCTTACGAAGAATCACGAACATCTCCGAAGCGTGCCGATTCGAGGTAGGCAGTATTGATTTTTGCAACCCCTCACTCTCTCTCTGACTGTCTGCAGCACATCCGCTCTATAGCGCATGCGCTGAGAGTTGTCAACTTTATTGTTATAGTTTGTTTACTTTAATGACAGTGCGCTATTCACATACCTTGTGGTAGTCACAGGCATTAGTCAATGCTTCTCATTATAAGGATTTTAGCAATGGCTAGTTAATTCATTTATGTGTATATACTTAGAAATATAAATTGAAAAATGTGAATAAGCTTATATATTTAATCTTAAATTAAATTATTATCTTTTATTCTATTTTTCTAATTAGCATTTGAAGGCTAATTAAATACAAAAGGCGTTTTATACGGCTTTTTACTGTACAATATATTGCTTTTTCATTCCGTTTTTGTGAGGTCAACTATTGTCTTTTACTGTGTACAGTCAATTAGCCTAGTTTAAGTCTCTTTTGGTAAAGCAGTTAAGCTTTATTAAACACACATTTCTCTGCTAGGGTAAATAAATTTTGTTTGGCTAATTACCTAAATTACCTAATTCATATTTATTTGTATTTTTGCTGAACTAATAATTAATTAACTAACTATACATAACTAGTTTTGTACACTCTCTCTGAAATAAGCAAAAATTAGCTATTTATCATGTCTCTCTCTAATGTGTTATTACCATAAGCTTGGAAGCTAATTAACTAAAAATAATTATTTCTCTGATCTCTCATTGAAAATAAAATCTATACTTTTTCCTTGCTCTCTGGTGTTCATACACATTGCTACTAACAAATGTAGCTATCAAAGCAAAGTTCTCAGTGGAACCAATCAAGACTGCAATTGTTATAACATTGCAGATTAAGCTTACCTCACACTTTGAATCTATTCTGATGTTTGTTTATTGTTCTTATTGCAAAATAATTTGTGATGTCTCTGCCGATATTTTAATACTGTAGTAAGTAAGTCAAAATAAATATAAATAAAATATGGAAAAATGTATTTAGCGACTTAGTGCTCTGCTCACAATAGTGTCTTGTATTTCATATCTACATTTAATTTTGTTTTACTACTTACTGTATCTGAAAAATTCAAAATGGCTCCTAAAGTTTCTGATTTCAAGGCGGCTCTCTATACTCGTCTTATAGCGTTAACTAAAGCACGCTTCGCTAAAATAAAAACTCAAGTTGAAGAATTCGCTACGCAAAAGGAGCTTCTTACGACTGCTCAACTGAAGAGCTTATCAACCGTCTCTAATGAAGTCAAGAAAAAGAAAGCTGATTTTGAGGCTAACCTGCAACGAGCCTTAAATCTAACAGATGATGAGGCCATTGAAGACGAAGTCTTAGCGGAAGATCAGGACTCTATTAACGATGTCTACGCCCATATTTTGGGTATAATCGAAACGCTACTTCTAGTCGAAGAACCCAAAACACCTTCGGCTTTGAGTGACGTCAGTATGACTCCTCAGGTCTCTAGTGTCTCTCAGGTCCGTCTGCCAAAATTGGAGTTACAAAAATTCTCGGGCAATCTTCTGACTTGGACTTCCTTTATCAATTTATTTGATACAACCATTCACCGTAATGCCAGTCTTAGTGCAGTAATGAAGTTTCAGTACTTATTGAGCGTTTTGAGCGGCGAACCCTTAAACCTAATTAAAGGACTCAATCTAACCTCTGCTAATTACTTAATAGCATACGACCTCCTACGGGATCGCTACCATAATTCCCGGAGGTTACAAACTCTCCATTTGAACCAGTTACTGGACCTGCCTCAAATCAGTTCGTCCTCAATCAAGGGTCTCAGACTATTTGTCAATCAATATACAGAACACTCTCAGGCATTGAAAGCTTTACATTGTGACGTAGGTGAAAACAATCCGCTCCTCTCTGCCCTCATCCTCCCGACGTATGGATTCCGACTTACGAAAAAGGCTGGAAGCTTCCCGGTCAACCTCTTCGAATGACGCGTCTGCTCACTCGTTACCGGGAAGTCAAAGAAATAATAACATTTTTGAACACTGAATGCAGCCAAACTGAAGATGCCAATATTCATAACGTTCCGCAGGTAAAGGCTTCTACTTATGTTCCTCCTCACGCCCGCAACAAGGTGACTGCGCCAAAAAGGGTGAACTTTCGCTCTAGTGATGTTTCAATGGTCACAACTCACTCTAACTCCGCTCAAACCAAGACTATGCCTCCTCCATGTTTCATCTGTAATCAGAGTGGACATAAAGTCTATTCATGTACGGTTTTTCGCGACAAAACTCCTCAAGAACGACATCAGCTCGTCAAGAGACATAATCGCTGCATCTCATGCTTAGGCGCTCATGAACTCAAGGAATGCCAATCTAAGGCCACGTGTCTCACGTGTAACAAAAAACACCATTCATTGTTACACTTTCAAGCTGTCTCGGGCAATGCTGCTAATCAGCCCGTCCGTAGTAACACAGCTCATGACGTCTCCAGTACACGTCATCGCTCTAGTGAGAACCATAACGATTCTCAGGTGACTCTCGTTTCTCAAGATTCACCCCCCTCTATGCCAGATTGTTACACCGTGCTGTTGGGCACCTTACTGGTACAACTAAAAACTCCTGAAGGTAGATCCCATGTATTCAGGGCTTTACTTGATTCAGGGAGTATGACGGATTTAATTTCCGAACGCGCCGCTCAACTCTTGGGAGTGCGCCGTACTAAGTCTCAAACTCACATCTCTGGCCTCAGCCAAAGCACGGCAAAACCAAAAGGTCAAACTCATCTCACAGTCAGCACTCTATCTGGTCTCATCATTGCTCCTGACCAGCCAATGTTAATATTGGAAAAATTGACCGTGGATTTACCCAGAGTACCTCTAGCCCCAGAAGTCTACAATAAGACTCAGAGTTACATTCTCGCTGATCCCACATTCCATTTACCTGGACGAATTGACGTTATCCTAGGTGGGAGTATATTTCTAAAAATACTCACTAATGAGCAGTTCTCACTGGGGCAGCATATGCCACATGTAATTGGCACGCATTTCGGGTTTGTCGTACTGGGTACTGCTCCCAGCGCGCCTTTCGCATCCCCTCTCACCTCTACGAGCCTCCATGTCTCTCTACACTCAGCAAGCGACGCAGATCTACACTCATCACTTCAGCGGTTCTGGCTTCAAGAGGAAATTCCTGTGTATTCGAAGAAGACCAAAGAAGAAGAACAATGTGATGCTCACTTCGCCACTTCTCACTCTCGAGATGAAACCGGACGCTACACCGTTCGACTTCCGTTTAAGGAGAATCATTCTGCCCTAGGATCGTCTCAGCCTATTGCTGAGCGCCGATTTCATTCTCTCGAGCGGAAATTAAACGCTCAACCTCACTTATCTCAACTCTATCACGATTTTATCAGTGAATATCAATCTCTCGACCACATGGCCAAAGTTTAAAATCCTGATTTAACTAAGCCACACTATTTCCTCCCCCACCATGGGGTGCTAAAGGAAAATAGTTCCACCACAAAACTCCGTACTGTCTTTGATGCGAGTTGCAAGACCAGTACTGGTGTTTCTCTCAACGATGTCTTATTGACCGGGCGCAAATTCCAAACAAATATTTGTGACATACTACTTCACTTCAGGTGTCATAATATTGTTTTTTGCTGTGACATCCGTCAGATGTATCGGCAAATCCGAGTACATCCAGATGACCGGAAATTTCAACTTATCTTATGGCGTGACCATCCCAAGGATCCTCTCTCAACATATCAATTGAACACTGTTACTTACGGCATGAATACCTCTCCCTACTTGGCGATCAAGACTCTGCACCAACTTGCAGACGACGAAGGTGGGAACTTCCCCTCCGCTGCATGCGTGCTGAGGACTCAGACCTACGTGGACGACATCATCTCCGGTGCGGACACAGAGGAATCGGCCTTAGAACTGCAGGAGCAGCTCATCCGTCTACTGCGTCAAGGAGGTTTCGAACTCCGGAAGTGGGTCTCTAACTCTACTCGCCTACTCCAAGCTCTGCCGGAAGGACATCGCGAGTCTCCAGTGTTTCTGCAAGAATCTCTATCTCCGCAGTTCTCTATCCTTGGTTTACATTGGTCGCCTACCACGGATTGTTTCACATATTCTCTTAACATACCGCCTGACGAGCGCCCTACCAAACGCTATGTCTTGAGCTTAATAGCCAAGATATATGATCCCTGTGGATTTCTCTCTCCTTGCATAATGCAGGCAAAATGCTTTATGCAACTCCTCTGGACTACAGGTCTGTCTTGGGATGAACCCTTGCCATCCGAACTTGCCGAAAAATGGCACTCATTCATCACTGACGTGCAGCACATAGTGCATGTCTCAATTCCTCGAGCGTTTCCACTCTCACTCTCTTGCGTCGTAGAACTCCATGGATTCTCTGATGCGTCAGAAAGTGGATATAGTGCGGTGTTGTATTTCCGCTGCCAGCTTTCGACAGGTGACGTCATCATTCGCCCCATAATGGCGAAAACACGCGTCGCTCCTTTGAAACGAGTGACACTTCCGCGTCTCGAGCTTTGCGGAGCGCATCTGCTCGCTAAGATAACAACTCATTGTCAGTCAATATTTAAGGAGACAATCACCCCTCAAACCACCTTTTTATGGTGTGACTCAACAGTAGTACTCACATGGCTACGAACTCCGCCTTATAGGCTTAAGACGTATGTTTCAAACCGAGTTTCCCAGATCCAAGAACTCGTATCACCCGACTCATGGCGACATATAGCAGGAACTGACAACCCAGCAGACTGCGCATCACGGGGCATTTCTGCCTCCCAGCTTATGAACCACACTCTCTGGTGGACGGGACCACCGTGGCTCAGCCTCCCTCAACAGGACTGGCCCTCTAAGCAGTTCATCCCTGTGAACCTCTCATCGTCCGATGAGCTCAAGAAGACGACGCTAGTCGTCCTAACTACCGTTCCGCAGAAGGACTGGGACCTTCTGACGAATTTCTCGTCGTGGGACAAACTTGAGCGAATTTTTGCTCTAGTTCTGCGCTTCGTACACAATTGCAGTAGCGCTAATCGTCTCAAGGGACATCTCTCCCCATCCGAGATCTCCACAGCTAAGCTCAAGATCTTCGGCCTCGTCCAGCAATCTGCATTTGCAGACGACATCTCGTCACTACGCTCTGGGCGTCCCTGCTCAACAAGACTTCAGTGCCTGAAACCGTTTCTGGACACGCAAGGCATTCTACGTGTTGGTGGGCGTCTCAACCGTTCTTCCCTGTCACACGACGTCCGTCATTCAGTTCTTCTACCCAAGAAACACCATGTTGTAAACCTCATTGTGGATCATCACTACCGCTCAAATCTCCATGCTGGACCACAGCTAACGCAGTCTCTGTTATCCCAATTCGTGTGGATTCTCTGCGCACGGAGCGTCATACGCTCACGCATTTTCCAACGTCTAACATGTTTTAGAAACAAGCCACGAAATCAAGCCCCACTAATGGGCGACCTCCCTCCGTCACGAGTGACTCCCGCTCGACCATTCTTGTCCACTGGAACGGACTTCTGTGGACCATTCAACGCAAAGGTGTTAAATCTCCGTGGCATTCGACACATAAAGGTGTATATTTGTGTATTTGTGTTATGGTCACAAAGGCTGTGCATCTTGAAGTGGTGACAGACTTGACCACCGACGCCTTTATTGCAGCACTCACACGCTTTGTATCTCGACGAGGTCTGTGTGTTCAATTGTTTTCCGATTGTGGTACGAACTATGTCGATGCTGATAACGCCCTTCAAAATATCTTAAAGGAAACATTGTTCTCAACCGATTCGCAGAAAAAGCTGCTTCACTTCACTACTCCTCGAGGTATCGACTTCAAGTTCAACCCTCCTGCTGCTCCCCACCGAGGTGGACTATGGGAGAACGCTGTGAAAAGCACCAAACACCACTTGCGTCGTGTCATGGGAGACCACATCCTGACACTGCCAGAATTTATGACACTCGTCACTCAGATAGAGGCCATGCTAAACTCGCGGCCACTCACTCCACTCTCCAGCGATCCTGCTGACTTATCTGCTCTCACTCCGGGGCATTTCTTGATTGGTGCCCCCCTAGCGTCGGTCCCAGAACCTGACCTCCTCGACGCACCGGACAACCGCCTACGACATTGGCAGTTGGTTCAAGCTCTTCACCAACGCATCTGGAAACGATGGCAGCTGGAATACCTGCCTATGCTCCAGCAACGTTATAAGTGGACCCAACCACGTGAAAATATCAAAGTTGGTGATCTCGTGCTAGTGCACCAGAACTCTCCGCCCCTCTCGTGGCCTCTGGCTCGTGTTACCGCCGTACACCCAGGGACTGATGGTGTTGTGCGCGTGGTGGACTTACGCACTTCAAATGAACACCTTACTAGACCAGTGGTAAAGGTGTTTCCTCTGCCCACTGACTAAAATCTCTTTTCTAGTTCCGTGCCCCAATCTCTAAAAATTGTGTGGTGTGATTTTCTATTGTGTGACTTTGTTGTTGAAGCCTACAATGCTTCAAGGGGGCCGGAATGTTCAGTACTTATATTTTAAGGTTTTCTAATACCATTTAATGTGTTAACACTTTAGCATTATGAAATAGTTTTTAAGCCAAGAGCGCATTTTAAGTTGTCTTATTTTTTAATTTGAATCATCTCAACAGAGAGAAAGAGAGAGGGGGGATAACGCTTTCGAAGCGATATAAATCAGGCGATATGACGTAGTCAGTCGTCTTGAATCTGATTGGTTGGAATGCACTGTTCTAAAAACGGTTTTGCATCGACGCGGGGTTTACGCCAACCCAGTCTGGTAACGTCCCTGCTGCACAGTACACTGTCGATGTACACTTCTCTAATTTACATAATTTCTCTCTTTTGGAGGCCCTCTGCCTCGTTTTGTCTCTATATTTTATCTCTAAATCTCTATTAACCACTCTTAAACGTCTTTTAATCTCTCTAGTAAATTCCCATTGTAATCTGTGCTTCAAGATCTTCTAGAACTTCCTTGTGCGCGCTTCCGTGGCAGATGAAACATTGCGAAAGCGTTCTACCGCGATTCGTGTCAAGAAGACTCAAGACGAACTGAAGTGAGAACTGTCGTTCGTTGCGTTTCCCTCCATTGCACCAGGACATTGGTGGACCTAGCTACCACGTCACCAACGGTTGTCTCCGGACCTTCCCTCATCTCATCGGAATATTGGACAAGGTACTGTTCCATCATTTTCATGTGTGTAATTTTATTTATTTTTGTAAGCATCAATATATTGCTCGACATTTTGTCCCATTTTGTAACAACAAAATATCCACGAACTCTCTCTATAGACATTAACTTTTTGGGCGTTTTTTAATATAAAATTCCCTGGACCTTCGAATCAATTTATATAAATATTTAATTTTCTCATCTCTCCTTTACCGCTCAAGTAGACAGCGGTTCTTTTCAGCCAATGTATGTTCAGCGCCAATAGCCTATATACCTGTTCAGTCTTTGTCATTTTCAATATACGTAATTCTGTTAAATAATTTGTTAAATACCTATTTTGTTTAAACCTGATTTTATTGTTAGAAAGTTTTGCAGCCTAAAATTATTTTTTTTTAAATATATTAAATATATTCTGAATGCTTTTCTCATTGTCTGAACCACCGTTGGCCTGAATTGTTTGGCAAATACATGCTGGATTCTGGGCCTATAGATATTTATATATGATATATTATCTATGCTTTTACGTAAACTTGTTTAACTCAATTTCATTATACCGTTTTTAGTTAATTTTTAGTATTTTAGTTTGAAGTCTCAGTTAGAAATGATGTAACCGCTCCCTCCTTCAACATGTAAAAACACTACGAAACCTGACTGCAGCTTTCTGGCCATCACCAACAAAGTTCATTGTTTTTAAGTTACAAAATGTTAGCGAAAGTGGTGGTGGGGGAGCAGCAGGAGGGTGCCTCGTCTCTTTTTGCCACAATGTCTCGACGAGGATGTTTACGAGTTAGGTGCACCTATTACATTTGTCCCTGTCTAAATTTTCCAATTATAAAAAAGGCTTATTAAATTGTTTTCTATTTCAGGGAAAAGTTGTTTAGTAACTGATTACTGATCGGGTTGTTTTATTTATTTATTTTTTTTGTTACCCAGGGTTCAGGAGTTAGATGGATGATGAGCTAATCCAACTATTCTTCCTTTTAGTTTCTGGCTCCTATATATGTATTTATTTTTTTTTTTTTTACCCAGGGTTCAGGAGTTAGATGGATAATGAGCTAATCCAATTATTCCTCCTTTTAGTTTCTGGCTCCTATATATTTATTTATGTATTTTAATAAGGTATAATTTACTAATTTTAATAATAATATATCAATAACGATTTACTGTGTAATTTAATATTAATTTTTGACACATATCAAAAATAGGCTTATTCAGTAATAAAGCTTCCTGTTTGACTCACAATGTTGTTGTTTTAATTATTTTACAATTATATACCCTGAAAGTAATAATCTACTCAGGTGTGGGATGAGTAGGGGGATATCATCTCTGTTCTTATGTTGTAATTTTCTGTTTTTTTTTTTTATTTTTATTTATTTATTTATTTTTTTTTTTTGTGCTTACTAATGTGTCATGTTTGGGTCTGTAATTCGGGATCCTCATGTAGGACTTTTGCCCCTACCACCTGCCACTTGACTGTGCTGGCCTGGCCTGGGAACCATGTAATAAGAGTCATGTTTGCTCCTCAGCAGCTCACCTTACAACTTTTGGGAGCCTCCCTTCTATCCTCAGGTCAGTCTGTTCTTGTAGTCCCTGGTAGCTGAGCTGGGGATGAATATTTTATAATTGGTAAAACAGTGAGACTAGGTCTAGGAGAATCTACTTTTACTTTACAAAAGAACATAGCCCAAATTAAAAAATAAATAAACTTGTTACTAAATTTTATTATGATATAAGCCATATTTATTTTTGAACATGTTATATTTTTGAAAAGTATATTTTGGTTAGCTATTAATTAGTTTATTTTATTTTTCTTATTTCTTAAAATTTGTTATTTTCTGTTATTATGAATATTTATTTATTGCTTCAAAATTTATTTTTAGCTCTGTTTAATTTATGAATTATAATCTATTTAGGCCTAGTTGTTAAGTTTCGTTTGTGTTTTCTATTTTTGTTATTTGTATTGTTTAGTGAGTTTTTGATAAACCAGTACCATCCTACACTTATTTCTTAATTTAAATTTCACCAAAAGGGGATTATTTTAAAGGTTTTAAATTGTTTCCAAGTCGGAGAGCCTAGGAACACCGGCCTACTTCCTAGCCTCGGTGGTGTCATGGATTTGGGCTAAATTGCCGGATGATTTGTTCTGTTTCTAAATTTTAATGTAAATTCTTTCATATTGTTGTAATTTTTAATTTTTTTTTTTACCTACTGTTAAAGGAAATTACAATTTTTGAATTTTTGACTTTCTGTAGATGGGCACTACTATTCTTATTGACATGTTATATGTTGTTTTTTACATTTCTGTTTAGTATATTTACATTTTTATTGTAATTTTGTTATTGTGGCCTTCTGCCTGAGTTTTTCTTTTTACTTTTTGCAATAAATCGTTCTTTTCCACTCAACTGCAGAGTTGTGTTTTAACCCTCTGAGTGCTGCCCGTGACCCTATAGCTTTCTGGACGAGCCATTCCTCGTTACAGCTGGACTTCCTTTTTTGGTGGGGGATGGGTTCACCACCCAACATGGACACCCCAGACTTTCCTAGTAGTGTCTATGTCGATAGTAACCATTGAGTGGATACCATGTCAGTATTAAGAAGACAGAGTATAGAACCTCTTGCCTAAAATCTGTACAGCTCTTTGTCCCCAGGTAGCTGGATTACAACACTGCGCCAATAGTGCTGACATGAAGACTTTATCATTACCATCAAGAGGTAATGATCTGTGATTGGTTATCAAGCAAAAAGTTAATAAAGCTCTTTTCAAACATTCATTTACCTACATGCGTCCACATTTAAAAAATGAACTACCAGTAGTTGTTAAACAAAGAACAAACAATTAGCAGGCTGGTAAATAAATGTATTATTATTCACAGATATATTGTATTAACCAGAGGTGTACTGCTTTTATGGAGATTTTTTTTTATTAAGTACTGGCCGACCTGCGCCACTCAGCTGCGACGTGTACTGCTCGCGGTCAGCGATGCCAGATAAAGGGAACGGGGATGCTCGAAACTACCTCTTCTCCTTGGGTCTCTTTTAATCCCTCTCCACGGTCCTTTTCTAGCACGCACGCACTGTGTTCGTAGAAAAGGCCAAGGAGAGGTGGTAGTCTCCAGTGTCCCCGCTCCCCTATTCTGGCATCGCTGCTCGCAGCCTATTGATTTCTAATGCCCGGGTGCACCAAAGCTGGGTTAACTTACCCCGAGTTTAACTTGACCATCAATGCCGCCAACCTGAAAAATTAGAACTCAAAATGAACTCACAAAGAGTTCATATTGAATTACATAATTCTTTAAGAACTCTTTTCTTAGGTTTCTTGGTTAGGTTAGCAACATTGAGGGTTAAGTTAAACTCGGGTTAAGTTGACCCAGGTTTGGTGCACCCGGGCATAAGCATGGCCAGCGCAGGCGCACCTACGACCCTGCTCCCCACCATCACTCCCCTCCCCTCACCTCCCACATAGTTCTGTCAAGGTCAACCTCTGCAGTTTGCACTGACGCAGGGCCCACAAGTTACTGTTTACATTACACATGGAAAATAAACTGAAGTGAAAGTTTAAAGTTTTATAAATATTAGTTTAGTTGTTAGTTCTGTTTTGTGTGGTATTTAAAGAAGCTTTTACCGTATCTGTGTCATTTGAGATTGTGACTTGTGAGAGTGACTGTGGGTGAGTGTCATTTATAGTTCTTAACCCTAGGACTGCGTTATTCAGAGGCGTAGCAACTTTTTCTCACTAATAAACATTGTGTTTATCTATATAGTGTGTACTGTCGACTGTAGGTTTGTTTTATTAATATAAAAATAAGTTGAGTCATTTTGCTAGTTCAAATAAAATAGTTTTACCTGTCAATTTAAGTCTTTAACTAGAATTTTCGTTCAGAAAATCTTATTTACAATGGCTACTCCCAACAAGAAACAAAAAAACTTCAACGTAATTTTTCAATAGTGAAAACAAGCAGTCTATGCACATTGGTACTATCAATGAACCTTCAACTTCCTCTCATCAAGAACCAGGTGCAACAGCTCAAGACATCCCCGCTGATGACAAGTCTGTTTATTTATACTTGGCCTTCGATTTGGACGCTTTTCCTTGGTTAGACTGTCGTAATGAAAAAGACCTTGGGTGTAAGGTTTGTAAGGAAGTTAGCAACCTCGGGGCTTATAAAGAAGAACGCCTGAACATATCAAAAGAATGGCACAACTACTCAGTGTCCTTTAACGGAATGAGCAAAGCAGCCCAAATGACGTCCTTGAGAAAACAATTTTTTGAACTCAAAAAGTCTGCTAGCCACGCAAAAGCCGAAAAGATTTCGTCTGAAGCTAAAAAAGAAACAATCGAGAATGTGGTTGACGAAATGAATAAAACTCACTTAATAACAGCTAAAACAGCTTTTAGAACATACTACATTGCCAAAAACAATAGGCCTTACACAGATCATTTTGACCTTCTAGAAATGCAAAAATTACATGGC
Organism: Stictocephala bisonia; assembly: GCA_035578905.1. NCBI lineage: Eukaryota > Metazoa > Arthropoda > Insecta > Hemiptera > Membracidae > Stictocephala > Stictocephala bisonia. The sequence continues at coordinate 9,648 of JAQJVL010003257.1, read as the reverse complement.
ATAGAAATAGGTTACGGATTACATTCAAAAAAAGAGTGCAATGGAAATTATAAAAGTTAAAGTTAAAAGTTAAATTATAAACCATGTATCTGATGAAATGAAAAAAAGGATTGTGAAACAAACTTTGGATGTAAATGGTAAACTATCAGTTCTAATAGATGAGTCAACGAGCCTTAGTAGCAAAAGCACTTTGATAGTTTATTTAAAATGTGAGATCAGTAAAGAGGTCCCTCCATATTTTTTATTCCTCGAACAGGCAAACATCAGAGGATGTAGAAGAAAGCCTCCTCCATTGCTTGAAAAACACAGGTTTGATGAAGAATACCTTGAAAAAAACTTAGTGACATTCGCCACTGACGGCACGAGTGTTATGCTGGGAAAGAAATCCGGAGTTGCCGAACAATTGCTGCAAAACTATCCAAATGTCATTATATGGCACTTTATGAATCACAGACTTGAATTAGCTTTGAATGATGCGATCATTGAAGTTGGAGCCGTCAATCATTTCCAGATATTTATGTACAAACTTCATTCTATTTACAGTAAATCTCCAAAAAATCAAAGAGAGTTGGAAGAATGTGCTAAGGATTTGGATCAGGAAATGAACAAAATAGGCAAAGTGCTAGGGACCCGTTGAGTTGCTAGTTCTTTTCAAGCAGTGTCTGCCACTTGGTATGGATACAGTGCAGTATATAAACACTTTGAATTGACCAAAGTTGATGAAAGCAGGTCGTCTACGAAACAAGCCATGTACAGTAAATTATCTATCAAGTTGTCATCTTCTGAATTTAGCATTAATGTACAATATCCTTGCTGAGTTAGCTTTGCTGTCAGATTCCCTGCAAAACCAGGAAACAACGGTGTTATATGCAGACAAACTCATAAGAAGAAGTATTCAGTTTTTCAAATCAATAAAGGAAAAGCCTGAGACCAAAACATTGGAAGCAAAAATCACGATCAAAGATGGGCAGTTTGGTGTTGTCCCACTCAAAGAAAATCAAAAAATTCTGACAATCAATCATCAACAATTGGTGACAAGTGTCATAAATAACTTGAACGCAAGAGTGTTCATGATTTCCAGCCACGAATCCTGTGTATCTACCTCGTCGTTGCATCAAACAACTTACGAATCTCTTTTATAGGAACTTAAAGTACTTGAACCTGATCAGTTGCCTGCTGACAGACCTGTGGGTTTTGGGGAAAAAGAGTTGGAAAATCTTTGAAAAGGTTCAAATTAGATGTAGGGACATTGAAGACCAGCTACAGGGATTTTCTTGAAAACCCTACCAGAATTCCTAATTCCTCTGTTAAACTGTACTAAGCTGATCCCTTGCAGCATGGCAGACTGTGAGAGAGGATTGAGTCTGATGAATATCATCATTACACCGACCTGATCAAGGCTGACCATTAGAGGCGTAGCCAGCCTAATGTTCGTGAAGCTGCACAGGCCAAACTTGAGGGACTGGGACCCAGAACTATACGTTAAATCGTGGGTAAGACGTCACAGGACTGCAGACGACACCAGGACGAGACAGGCCAAACCTTACAGCTCTGAAGATATCAATCCTTCTGCAAAATTCCTTTAACTTTTGTATTTTTAACTTTTATGTAATAACAATTCATATTTAGTATTTTAATAGACATACCAAACACAAATATGGTAAACGATACAAATACCACAAATGACAGAACAGATGTGCCTATTTGCAGAGTTACTAAAAATTACAAAATGGAAAATCCAAAATAGTGAATCAAAAATTTAAATCATAAATGCAACACAGAAGAGTTTAAATGGAAAATTTGGAGAATTTTTAACAAAACAACCAATTTAGCTCACATCCCATGATTCCACCGAGGCCAGAAAGTCAGCCGGAATACCTGGGTAGCTCCAAATTGAAAGAAAAGTAAAAACGTTATTAAATAATTTCCCTTTTAGTGAAAATTGAAATTAAAAAAAAAGTAAAATATAGGACAGTACCATTTAATCATAAACTTACTTAACAATACAATTAACGAAATAAATAACACAAACAAAACTTAACCACTAGGCCTAAATAGAAAATAAAAATCTCATAATTTAAACAGTAGAAATATCAAGTTTTAACCCTTATCACGCCGTAAGCGCATATGTTGACTTTTCTCTAATCGCTGTAAGCACTTATAGGAATAATAATTACAAAAATAATATTTTCATAATAATGTTTCTAATTTAATCAGTTAGTGCGTTTGGGTTATGGGCGGTGACTCATGAGAGACACATTGTGTGACTCGCAACCTTTTGTTGGCCTGTAAATCACTACGAGACAGGTATTTGTCTGTAGTGTTTTCTGTGTGCCGCCCAACGCCACAAGCACATTTATGCACAGCTACTGTCATGCCGAGCGATTGTCATTGTCGATTTAAATTTTGTGAAAGGTACTAAATATGTGTTAGGCCTATGTGCAGGCCTTGTCTTTATCAGTAAATATACTCAATTATACATATTTTATTAATAGTAATAATATTTTGTAATGATTCATACTGTGTAAGCGATCTATGCCTGAGTTTTACTTTCAAATAAAAGTTTGCTTATTTACATATTCATATATAAGAAAAAATGGTAAAGTAAGCTAATAAATGTTTCAAACTGTTATTATATCTTTTATTTTCCTATACAGAACAGTAAAAATAATGAGCAACTAAAAAATATATTTTTGATTTTTTTACAATTAGCGCTTAATGGAAAGTAGGCATTGTATAAATAACTCTTCAAGGGTTAAAGACCGTACATAAATATTCAGAAATAACAGATAACAAAATTTAAAAAAATACAACAATATAATAAACTAAATAAAGATTAACAATAACAATAATTTTTTCAAAAATATAACAAACTATTTCAAGACTTTATAATTTTAGCTGGCTGTGTTTAATAATTAACACTCTTCACAGTTTTTTATTTTCATTTTTTGGTGGGTCTAGGCCTAGTGGGGATTTTTTTTAATCACAAAATCTTGATCACTACTTTCTTCATTTTTTCTTTTTTTTTTAACATGTAGAAAAGTACATCTTCCAGCTCAGCCGCCGGGGAACCAAGAACGAACTGACCTGAGGACAGAAGACTTCAAAAGTAGCAAGGTGCGCAGCATGTGAGCCAACATGACTCTATCACACAGTCCCCAGGCCAGCACAGTGCGAAAGGCAGAAGATAGGCCGGGGCGGCAGGCTGTGGGATGAAGTTCAACAAGAGGACTCCGAAGTAAAATTTGTCTTAGCTGAACATGATGAAGTTAACAGGAAGGAGGTGAAAAATGAACAAATCCTAGGGAAACGTCAAAACAGCGAACCAAGAATCGGACCAATGAAACAGACAGTCTGAGCCAATGGCCACAAAAGTAACGAGCCGACAGCGCAAGAACGATCTCAGGCAGCTTCGTAAAAGAAAGAGAAGAGAAACAAAAATGTACCAGTCAAAAGACCTGGTACAGCATTATGCAAATCTTGGTAATAATTAAGTGAAACATGCGTCACCGGTGGACATATATGGTCCATATTTAGTATAAGATATATTTAACACTTGAATCACCTACAATTTTTTTCTATACCGGCTGGTGATTTTTTTTATTCGTTAATTATATGCTAAAAACTAAGAGCTAATGATATAAATAACTATTTTAAAACAAGAATTTAAACTTACCATAAAATCCGTAGACTTTAGTAATTTGTCTAGATTCATGGTTTCCTCGCAAAAGTGTTATTCTGTCTGGCCATCGAGCTTTTAAAGTGAGTAATCTTGTAAGTGTTTCTAAGCTGTAATAGCCACGGTCGACAAAATCACCCATAAATATATAATTTGTATCTGGAACCTGGCCACCATTTCTAAATAGTTCTTCCAAGTCATAAAACTGAAACCAATCATATCTTGTTAAAATCTATCATTCATTAATTTTTATAAACTAGACCTAATTTTAGGCTACTGCCTATTATATATACAAACCCAATTTTTGATAAGATTCGAAACATTAAAAATTATAATTAAAAAAATATCACCAACTTATCCATATTCATCAATATTTATAAAAACCACGTTTTACAATTTTATTTAAAGAATTATTATATACATAATTTAATTATTTAATTTACACTTGAAAATGACCATAAAGTTGAAACATGTAGTGTGAATCAATTTTAATAAAAATGTTAAGTGTAGGCCTACTCAGTTTTTAATTTTATTACATCCTAAATATATATATAAAACTCTTGTTAATATACATAATTCAAAAACGATATAATCACTCATCAAGAAATCTCTGGAACTACTGGACAGGTTTCTATGAAATTTGGAGGGAAGTTAGCTTTTATATGGTTGAGACCGATTGAGAAATGTTTCTTGAAATTCTATTTCTTATGGGTGTAAACAGAACCTCTACATTTCCTTTTTTCATTAGAATAAGGTTGGAATTAATTTAATTTCATAATTTATTTCAAACATGTGATACAAGAAAAAACAGAAACATTACACAAACGTTTGGTTAATTTGGTTTTCGTTGTGAAATGTTTAAAAAGTTATTTCCACTAACTCTTACATGATGTTAAGAATGTGATGTGATGTGAGAATGAGAATGTAAACAGGCTGAGCTTTTATATTGATGTGATGGTTTAAAGAGAACCACGGAGGGAGGGGTAAGCAAGCATAAAGAACAACCTCATAGTGTTGCAAGGGCTATCAGCTAGGTACATACAGGGTGTTCATAAAAAAAAACTCTTCAACACTTCAGGATACATGAAACTTAATACAAAAGTTCTTATTAGTTTTCTGTCCTATTAGTTCCTAAAAAAAGCCTTGCAGTTTATCTAAAATATAATAACATATTATTATAGTACACTAATTTCTAAACAATTTGGCTATCTTGGAATTATTTACAAAGATTTTTGGTACCCCTGATTAGGATTCAAAGTTATTATTTCCGTACAATATTTTCAATTTTTTTTCATTTTTTTCTTGATAATAATTATTTATCAAATTAGTATGTGAGTTTTGATAGTAGTATGTTCATGTACAAGTCTTGAGAAGAAAAACAATTTGCTAAAATGTACATTTGAAGCATATTTATTTTTTTTTTATACAAAAAAGGCTTGCAAAGCACTAAAAATGGTACCTGTATTTTGGGTGTTTAACATTGTTGCCAATCTAGGGTTAAAGTTAAGCAAATTGGTCAAAATCGCTTGTCATTTAGGAAAAAAATCAATTGCGACAAACAGTTATTATAGCCTATGGGCCAACGCCAGTGGCACTTTATATTGATTATTCAAACATTTCTTTTATTTATTGTAAATAACTATTTTTTTATAAATGTTATAACAAACATAAGCAAATAGAAATAAAATCGCTTCTCAGGAAGAAAGTAGCCACCACCTCGAAAGTTAAGGCTGGTAAATGAATAAAAAGTACCAATTTTCTAGAAGATGTTTTAACCCATTGCGCCTAACACTACGAATTAAATTCGCAACACGGCACTACACCTGCACTGCCGGCCTAGCGTACTTGCTAATCCTACACAGCTTATTTTTATTTACGTTACATAAACATAACACTGACCATACTAGTAGTCTACAGTTTCAAATTCGACCGATCGCAATTTATCCTCCATTTTACTGGAAATCACAAACACGACAAAAGGATAAGACCGAACACAAGGACTAAAATCCCCAAAGTAATATTAAGTAGTCAAAACTTCAATGACAGGAAACAGTAACAAAGATAAGATAATGAAACAGACAGATAAACGCCTCAAAACAAATGGGTGCATTGTAACAGCGATAACACTGACTCTGAGGGTTGAGTGGCGCGACTGTAAACAACCAGTGCCGCGACGTCAACGTCATGCCGTTGAGCTATCAGTCCACTTACCATTTACCATCGATGTCTTCTCCGTAGTCGTCAAGACCAAGGAATCGTCAGAGTTGTAGTGTTGAGTGTTGAGTGAGCTTTGGCCCTATTTATGCTCATCAAAGAATTCTGTTAATTTGTAATATGGCCTATCAATTAGATAATTTTTTAATGTTGTAAGAAAGTTTTTATTATGGAGTTGTAGTTTTAAATTTTGTGGTAGTAGATTGAAGATTTGTATAGCCATAGCTTTAGGGTTTTTACTTGATTTTGTTAGTCTGTGATGCTCTGAGTTAAAATTGGTCTTTACTCTAATATTGTATTTGTGGCATTCTGATCTAAGTGTTGGGGGATTGTTTTTTATGAGTTTGATTAGTTCTAGGATGTATAATGATATTACGGTTAGAATTTTATTTTGGATGAAAAGGTTTTTGCAGTGTTCAAGGTATTGGGTTTGTTCTATGGCCCTGATTGCGTTCTTCTGTTGTTTCATTATTGATGTTATTAGGTATTCATTTGCTCCTCCCCAGGCGATTATTCCAAATCGGAGATGTGATGCAAAAAGAGCATGGTATGCTATTAGTGCTGCGTCTTTATTTGTGATTTCTCGGAGTCTGCGAAGGGCGAAAGTAGTAGAGGCTAGCGTTTTTTCTAATTTAATTATGTGTGGTTCCCATTTTAGGTTTTCGTCTAGTGTTATGCCGAGGAATTTGGTTGATCTTGCGGTGATGATTTCGTTGTCTTTGGGTATTTCTTGTATATTTTGGGGTTTGGTGGAGAAATTAATGTGAATTGTCTTTGATTTATTGATGTTAAGTTTTAGTTGATTAAAGCCAATTGTAGCTTGATCCAGTAGTTCATTTATTTGAGTGTTTTCAGGTAAAGTCTTTTGCAGGGGTCTTAGAATAGTGGTATCGTCGGCAAACATTATACATGTGCTACTCCCTGGTAGGAGTTCTGGGAAGGAGTTGATATATATTAAGAAGAGTAGGGGTCCTAACACTGATCCTTGGGGTATTCCTGATGTTGTTTGTTTTAATTTTGACCTGGTTTTTATTACGATGTTTTGGGAAAGTTGTTCAATTTCGATGAGTTGATATCTGTCCGTTAGGTAGCTGGTAAGCCATGAAAGTGCTTTGTTTTTAATATTTAGAGTTTTAAGTTTTTTAATTAGTGTTGTTCTGTCAAGGCTGTCGAAGGCTTTACGAAGGTCGATAAATAGGCCTGAGGCTTGATGTTTATTTTCCCACATATTGGTTATGGTTTCGCATAGTTGGGTGAGGGCTGTATTGATGCTTTTTCCTTCTCTAAAGCCGTGTTGATTATTTGAGATTGTGTTGGAGCTTTCTAAAAAGTTTGTAAGTTGTCTGTTAATTATTTTTTCCAGGTATTTAGATAAGGTTGGTAGTATAGAGATGGGTCGGTAGTTTTCAATGCAGTTAATGTCGCCTTTTTTATGCTTAGGATAAACTATGGCTTGTTTCATTTGTTTGGGAACAGTCCCTTGTTTAATTGATGTGTTTATGATATGTAAGAAGGGGTCAATAATCTCATTTTTGCAGTGTTTGAGGATTTTGTTTGATATAGAATCCAAACCCGCCGAGTTTTTGGGGGGCATGGTTTTGAAAAGTGATTCTAACTCCGATTTGGTGATGATTTTGAATTGCTGGAGGGATGGGCCTAGGGTGGAATTAGAGTCTGTTGGGAGTACTTGTGATCCAATTTTGTCGTCGTTAGTCTGTGAATGGTTTTGGCCCATAGATATGAAGAATGAATTAAATTGTTCCGCAATACTTCTGGGGTCTGTTATATCAGTTTCATTAATTTTTAATGTTAGGTTATTTTGAGTTAGTGTGGATTTTGTTCTTTCTTTGTTGATTATATTCCAGATGTGCTTATTTTTATTTGATGCTTCGTTTATTGTTAAGATGGTAAAATCTGATTTGTCCTTCTTTACTTTTTGATCATAAGTTCTTTTGAGTCTAATGTAGTTATTTTTGTCTTGATTGTCATTGGTCAAGTAGTATTTGCTTTGCGCTAATGAGAGAGTAGATTTAAGCTTTAAGGTTTCTTGAGTCCAGAATTTTTTATTTTGGTTTAGTTTGAAAGGTTTGTAAGTGTAGGGCATGATGGAATTTATCTCTTCCTGAAGGGTTTTTGAAAAGATATTGTACTTTTCATCTATTGATGTCGCTGCGTAAATCGTATCCCAGCTTATTTTTTTTAGGTTTATTTGTAAAATGTCTAGGTTATTTTTAGAGACTGATCTGCTGTACCGTAGAATTGGTTTGTTGTCTTTAGCAGGGCCTGAGATTATTGAGCAGCTAATACCCAAATGGTCCGATATTGTATTCCCACTCGGGGCGGATTGTGAAGGTCATGTCTGTTCCACAATAGATAACTTAGCGGATGAAAAATAAGTTTTCCAAATTTTGTTACAAAAGAGTTTCTTGCAATTAAAATTAATCTTCTTTATGAATATAAACATATTTTGCCACTTTTGCAACCATATATCGTTTTTTTCAGGAAAGTCCATTTACCTGGTCTAGAAAGTAAAGAAATTGTTTGATATTTATGCAGTTTATTGCCACCTACCCAAATTGGAAAACTTTGCTTGAAATGGGTCTAGAATTGGCAGAAGCCTAATTTCACGAGATATGCTTTTTATTACGCAGAAATCACGTATTTTACCAAAAAAACCAATATCACAACTTCTAGTATATTTTTGACACAATTTCATTAATTTACGTGGAATTATAATTATCTTTTTTTGTTTTAATGTGTTTTTGTGCTCAATACGAAGTTGAAAACTATTTTGGTCCATTATAATTATTTGTCTAGATATAACAGAAAAACTAATTTCGTGACGAACCATGATTACATGCCATTTCGCAATCATTATATACAACAACTATTATTCACAAAAACAAAATTTACCTATATTCCCGCCGGAGTGATTTTTGTTAAGTAAATAGACAACTAGTATAAGTTGAGTTAGACCTATATTGGTTAGTTCAGTAAAAAGGCATTTTTTGGGCTGAAAAAGTAATTTTACTGAAAACCAATTGTATATTTGTGTTCAGGGTAAAACAATGTCAAATGAAAAAAATGTGGGTATTTATGCAGTTTCTTGTCACCAAACAAATTTGGAACATTTTTCTTGAAATGGGTCTAGAATTGGCTGTATTTTCACGAGATATGCTTTTTATTCTGTGGAAATAACATATTTTACGGAAAAATTTGTAAAAACCAATGTCACAACTTTTAGTATTTTTATCATATTTCCGTTGATTTAAATGGTATTTTAATCATCTCTTTTTATTTTGATCTGTCTTTTTGCGCTGAATACAAATTTGAAAACTATTTGGGTCTATTACAAATTTATTTATTTATTTACGGTACAAACCATTTTATAAGAGAGTAATAGATATGACATGCAATTTGAATAACTAGAATGTAGGTAACTAGATAACAACGATAAATATTGAACATGATAACAGTATATAGACTAACTAACCATGCTAACTGAAAATAAAAGCAATTTAATAGAAAACAGCAAGTAGAAATTTAAGTAACGACTATGGAAATACAAACATGCAAAAAAAATATATATCAACGTAAACCTATAACTATACGCCTTATATGGTGTTCACTGTCTGCAAAGAAGTCCATGTGTGGCGAGACTCTGTTACCGAGCTGCTGAATCCGAGCCATGGTTGACTGCGCTGGTCATAGTTCGTTCTGTGTTGCCTTCGTCAAAGTCTCTGGATCTTGGGGGG
>JAQJVL010003256.1:0-65304 GCA_035578905.1 Stictocephala bisonia | reverse complement strand
GTTAAAAACAAGAAACTGACAATTTTAATTTTATATGCAATGAACAGAATATTTCTGTTTCCCTATATCAAATTTTTTTCTTGCTAGAAAGACTCCATAAAGCTATAGAGTACCTAATAATGCTGTCAATTAAACTGAAATATACTATTTCAGATAATCTAATATTATTAATAAGTGCTATGTTTCTAAGGACAAAGTTGTTTTTGGACAATACCATGGCTAATCTACTATCATGCTCGTCTCACCGCAGACCACCATCCGGTAATCACGCACCAAAGTAATCAGAACTTTCTGACTGTTCAATTGTTTCTTCATCTATGAAGAATCATGGCAGTAGAAATCCAGACCAGTCAATCATCTTACGTTTTTTCTCCGTGGAAAACATTAAGAAGCTGGTTTTAGTGGGATTTACGTTAAGAGGGTACTGAAGAGTTATGCAAAGATGGAAACATATTGAAAAAGGGTATTAATTTGGAAGAAAGTTTATTGTTCAAGGTTTTGAAGATTTTGGTTTTTAGTGAAAAGTGATGTATCATCAGGAAACATTTTTAATGAATTACTTGGAATGTAGTAATGTTATGTTATTATTAATGGATTAATGAATTAATGGAATGTTAGTTATTACTATGTAGTTGATGTTAATGATAGAAAGAATGGGACCCAACATGGATCCCTGAGGAATTCCTACTTCATTAGATACTATGTTAGGAGAAAAAGTCTTTTTGATGTTGTTACTGACGATGAAGTTTATTACGGTTTTTTTATTTCAAAAAGTGTTTGAAGTGAAATAGAGTGATTGACATAGTAAAATGCCTTGAAGAGGTCGATGAAGCAACCAACGGCTACCTCACCTGTTGGTAGATGTAGCCGTTGGTTAGTAGAGGTACGAAAACGTAAATGACTTCCATGGCGTCAATACATTTATTGATGAAGATGACAAGAGCAAGTTTGGTAGATTTGCCTTTCTGGTTTCCGAACTGATTTGGGAACAACACATTTTTTGATTCAATAAACAAAAGAAGTTGATTGCAAACGGCCTTTTCAAAAACATTTGAAACGGAAGAGAGCAATGCAATGGAATGGTAGTTCGCGGGAGAGTGCGAGTCTTCCTTCTTGTGCAGTGCCTTAATAAGATCGTTTACTATTTTGTAGGAATGCACCAGACTTCAGTGAAGATTTGATCAAGTGTAGAAGTGGAGTTTCTATGACTGTGTAGCATCTTTTCAATAAATTCTTGGAAATGCCGGCCCTCCCCAATCGTCCATAGCTTTCTTGAGTTGAATCTTGTTTATTAAAGCAAAACATGAACTGTATCATTTATTAGTCTTGAGTTGGGGTGGAATTTAAGTAACGACTAACAGTCTGGGGAAAATGTTTGTTGAAAATATATTTAATATGAATCAAGGATTGGTTTCGATACAACTTTACTCTCATACTGTACTGTAACATTTTTAATTGAAGATGATTTATTTTTATTTCTTGTATTGTTAATACTGTAAAAGTCCATGTTGATTTGAACGGGTTTTTTCATTACAGTAAAAGTCCCAATTTCACTGGTAATGAAATCAGATTTGGCAATGAGTTTTTTTTCTGTAGCTTTTCTTAAGTATATTATATTCTATTTTAGTTCTAAGCAATTTGCTTTCCTTCCATTCAGAACAACTTTCTAATAGCTTATATTTTAATATTAATATTTCATTAGTAATCTATTTACTTTTTTTTACCACTCTTATTGGATAATTTTTTTGAGGAGACAAGGTATATCAAAGTAATAATTTAAAGGTGCTCACAAAAATTTCATATTTATTATCTGTTGACCTTTCGATATAAAGGTCTTCCCAATCACTCTTAGCCAGCCTGAAACTGAACTCAAGTACATTTGGTTCACTGTAATACCTAAATTCTACAAAGGAAGAGTTTTGTCTTAGTCTATAAATTACCGGAATATCAAGGATAATTGCAAAATTATCAGAAATTGTTAGATCCGTAACAGAAGCACTACAGCTTTAAACATTGATAAAAAAACTGTCCAGATGACTCTTTGAATGATCAGATTTTCTGGTGGGGATATAAATTTTTTCTTCAATCCCAAAGCTATTTAAAATGTGCAAGAAGGTTGAGTTAAAATGCATGTTCTCTTGGGTTAATGTTGGGATCTATATTGAAATATACCTTAACTAAAATATCACGACAGTTCCCAAAAATATGTTGGAGATATTAGTCTAATTTAATGAAAAAAGTTGGAAAGTTGTAAATCTATAGAGGTCTGTAAATAGAAGAACAAATTATGAAAACAGAATCAAAAATAACACTAAAATCAGTTACTTCGAAATTTGGTTCAACAGACGAAAGAAGTTGATTGCAAACGGTCTTTCGAAAACTTTTGAAACGGAAGAGAGCAACGCAATGGGACGGTAATTCTCGGGGAAGTGCGAGTCTTCCTTCTTGTGCAGTGGCTTTATCAGAGCAAGTTTACCATTTTATAGGAATATACCGGACTCAAGTGAAGAGTTGATTAAGTATAGAAGTGGAATTTATAGGATTGTGTAGCATATTTTCAATGAATTCATGGAAATGCCATCCCACCCCCAATCGTCCATAGCTTTCTTGAGTTGAATTTTGTTTATTAGAGAAAAACATGAAAAACCTTCAACTGTATCTGAAAATGTACGAGTTGAGGGTTGTTATTGAACTATGTCAATATTAAATTATTGTTTTAAGATGTTGCAACTCCTTACGTTTCTCTACAAAAAAAAAGGACTGTAGTTCAAAATTCTCAAGAGTAAAGCTGGTAAGCAGATGTTTACAAAGACCATGCTCAGACACCATAAATATATATATGGATTTTCATCTCTAAAGAACATTTTAATTTGTTCCTTTTTATAGTGAGTGCCTTGCTGAACACTTAGATTAGTAAATGTAATAACAGATTTGTTTTTAAAAGGCGAAGAATGTTGATTAACAAGAGGCTTACTGGACCTTTATACATACATATATATATATATATATATATATATATATATATATATATATATATATATATATATATATATATATATATATATATAAAAGAAAGCAAAAAAATTTTACATTTTTGCATTTCTTCTAAACGGAAGATCCAAAATCAAGTATATTTCAAAATAACCAGTGTTTTCCCCGAAATCAGGGTATTTTTACATTTTTTTGGTTGTTAATTTTATACTAAAACTTATACTAAACCTAACTCCGCTGCACCGGTCCCAAGCCCGGGGTCTCATCTTTCCCATAACCGATGAGAAAGGAGGAGGGTACCTTCCCACAGCTCTCAGTGTGATCCCGATACTGAGAGCACTCCTATCCCATTAATTCCTTATCCTACCAAACATCCACTCTCCCGTGCCTCGTCCAGAAGCCTTATCTTCTCTGGACCTTTCTTCCAGTGGAGTGCTACTTCTTCTTCCCGCACTCTTACTAACTCTGTTCTCTAAGCTGCAAGGCAGCTTATCTTTTCTGTCCCCACTCTGTTGCCTTACCCCTCCTTTTCACTGTTTCTTCCTTCTCACCTTCCAACCAAGCCAAGGTGGAACAGCGTGGGCCGAGGGCTGAATGATTGGTGGTAGACCAGTCGTTACCATGTGGACTCTGGACACCAGCCAAAATCCAGTTTCAAATAGGCTTACCCGGACATGCGGGGCTCTGTCGGGGCTAGACCATTTAGTTCCCTAGCTACTCGTGGGAATCCTATGGATCCAGAAACACCAAAAACAAAAACAAAACCTTCACCTAAGGACCGCATTGAGTCCTTAGGCAATGAACCGAGCATGGGAGCAGAGGGCAGCCACACTGGCCAGCCCTTGTCTTCCATTGCTCGGGCCAAATAAACGTCGGGAGGGGACATGTCTCTCTCTGACTCTGAGTCCAACTTGGCTGAGGACCGCTCAGAGCCCTCAGACAAGGACCTTGGCACGGGGAACGAAGGCAGCCAAGATGGCCAGCTTGAAGTCCCCGCTGCTCGGGTCAAGGAGTCGGTGGAGGGGGACATGTCGCTCTCTGACTCCGAGAACACCCTTCTTTGGAGCCCAGGCTCTGATCAGCTCGATCGGACAGCAGAGGCTCTGAACAGGATGAAGATAGCCAGGAGACGCATTCCTGGCAATCAAAGGAAGAAACTCCTGAAGGAGAAACTTGCCCGGCAGGGTGTACAGTGGAACCCTGCTAAGTATCGAGCCTCAAAGAAAACCTCTTCGGCGACTCCTAAGGTGGAGGGTGAAAGCTCTAAAGGTGGCGCCAAATGCGCACGCCCACAGGGCTCGACCCCTTCACCCGCGGAGGCCCAGAGGGGAGCGACTCCTAAGGCGAAGGGTGACGGCTCTAACGGTGGCGCTAAACGCGCACGCCCGCAGGGCTCGACCCCTTCACCCGCGGAGGCTCAGAGGGACTTAAAGAGACAAAGGAAGGCCGAGGAAGGTTCCCAGGGAACCTCTTCTCAGACCTTTCTTGAAGCTCTTAAATCAATTAAGGTGGCGGTTGTGCCACCTGACTATCCGGGGAGCAAGCTCACTGAAGAGCAGGGCAACCTCATCCAGACAGCTCTGGTTGAGTCGATATGCCCGCTGGACAGTGGTGAGCTCCCTTTGTTCACCAACTCCTACATGGAGAGGGGTGCTTTTATTGTCTCCGCCGAAAACGAGGAGACAAAAACATGAATCGCTACAACTGGCCCCTCTCTCAAATTGTGGGAGGGGGCCCAGTTCAGGATCGGTGACCGAAAGGACATCCTACGGGCTACCAAGGTGCTGTTCAAGACGCCTAAGCAGCTCGAAAAGATGGACGAGTCCAGAATCCTGAAGTTAGTAGAAGAGCAAAACAAGGAACTCAATGTGAGAAAAATGAACCATCATCAGTCGGAAGGCCGATCCGGAAGGAGCAAAGACCTTCGTCTGCCTGGTGGATGATTATGTTCTCTCAGCCATTAAGGCCAAGAGCAATAAATTGAGGTTGGGGCTCTGGCAGGTCTCGGTGGTCGTACTGGCTAGGGAAAATGCCAAGGGTGATCCAAGCCAACCTGCACCACAGTAGGGATGCCTCGGCAGCCCTCTGTCAGTCCATGACTGCACATAACATCGACCTGGCCCTGAATCAAGAACCTTGGTTACACAAGGGCAGAATCGCAGGACTGGCAGATGCAAAAGGTAAGATAATTTCCTCTTGTTCCACCAACAATGCTAGGACTTGTATCTTGGTACGCAATGGTATGGAAGTATTTCCCCTGTTTGATTTCTGTTCCAGGGACATCACGACAGTGAGAATGACACTGAGCTCTGAGGAAGGGCATGGGGAGCTCATTGCTAGCTCTGTGTACCTTCCCTATGATGCTCAGGATCCACCCCCTTCCAGGGAACTAGAAGCCCTGGTAGAGAAACAATCCATTGGGGGGCGGCACCTTTTGGTCAGCTGCGACACCAATGCCCATCATGAAGCATGGGGATCAACTGACTCGAACAGGAGGGGTGAGTACCTATTAAACATCATTGTTGCTAACGAGCTATTCATTCTAAATCGGGGCAATGAACCCACGTTTAGGAATAGGGTTAGGGCTGAAGTCATAGACCTGACCCTTTGCAATGTGGTCACTCTATTGTATGGTTCACAGACGGGTCAAGAATGGGCAACAGAGCTGGATTTGGTGTCTATACTGGCGACCCTAGGACCAACGCTAGCGTGAGCCTGGGAGCGTATGGCACCGTTTTCCAAGCTGAAGTCGCCGCAATCCTTCATTGTACCGCCCAGGCAGTCGAGAGAGGGGTTTGCGGGAAACACATCCACATCCTCTCAGACAGTCAGGCGGCCTTAGGGGCTCTTGACTCCTGGAAGGTTTCGTCTGGTCTAGTCTGGTAATGTGTGGAGTCCCTCAGCATCCTGGGCTCAAGAAATCAGGTCTTGCTGGAATGGATCCCAGGACATAGGGGATTAGAAGGCAACGAGCAGGCCGATGCCTTGGCTAGGGAAGGTGCTCTCAAGCCCTTCATTGGTCCTGAGCCGGCCTATGGCGTTTCGGCTGCAGCTGTCAAAACAGCAATCAAAAACTGGGTCAGCGCCAGACATCTGGAAAGATGGCGGCGGTTCCCAGGGCAAAGACTCGGCAAGGTTCTTGTCAGAAACCCTTCCCAGAAGTTAACAAAGTCACTTCTTGGGTTGATTAAATTGCACGTCAAGCTGGTGGTGGGACTCATCACCGGTCCGACGGCATCTAAGAACAGTGGGACTCTTTACGGAGGATCCCATCTGTCGCCTCCGTGGGGAGGACGAAGAGTCGGCAGAACACATTGTCCTGGAGTGTGAGGCTCTTGGTGCCAGGAGAAGAGTACTTTTTGAAGGCTCACCTCTGGGACAGTCGGAAATTACTAATCTAGTGAAGAAGCTCCTTGACCTGGTCAAGGATTGCCAGCTTTACGACGATTAGGCACCGGGATTGGCACAAAAAGCCTCAGGCTTCGTTGCAAGGGTTGGCTGGACCAACTGTATATCCCCTTGCAAACTAAACTAAACTAAACTATACTAAACCTAATTACATGTTGGATTCAGGAAAAGAATTTTTACTTTGATAGTGAACTCGAATGTTTTGAATCAGTTTATATATTTTTGTTTTTGGTAAAATTTTTCAAGTATTTAACATTTACAACAACTGTAGGAGTATAAAATACCTTTTGCAATTGCCTAAATCTTAAGACATTTTTGAAATGTCAATTGTTTTACGATATTACGTTTCTATTATTTATTTAGTATACTCGTATTAAAATATTTGTTTTTATCCGCAATTAGAAGAAATATTTGACTTACAGTATCCTATCAGTGTGAAATATTTCTTGGTCTTGGAGATGTGGGGCCTACACATTTTAGCTTTTCGAGAGTTTGAAAAAACATTTAGTACCTAGGAAGAACTTATAATAGCAGTTAAATAGTTCAAATTATACTTTTTAATTGGCCACCGATTAAAAAACTCAAAACATTAAATGAATGTTTCAGTTAAAGGAATGCAAAGTAAATATTAGGTTACATAACACTTTTACTAGAGTGAGTTTTACGGTGCTCTTTTAATATAAAAGTTTATGTTGCACCGAGTAATTGAATCAATGTTTTCCCTGAGGGGTTGAAGTTGGACAATTTAATAACAGCCCCATGCTTTATATCAACGTTCACCTTCAAAAGTTGAAAGAGGTGAAAATGTAAATATTTTTAATTGTAATTTAAAAATATTATTGAAATATCTATTTCTAGACTAGGATGTAGCATATGTAGTTTTAAGATCAAATGCAATTTTAAATTTGACTGTTTTTAAATGAATAAACCCCTCCAGTAATGAGAAACTTTTAATATTCAAGACTTTGCAAACTCAATTATTCGAACATACAATACTAAACTTTAGACTGATGTCTGCTACATTTGTATGTTATATAGCTGATAGTGGCAAACTAAAAATTAATCTAGCGTACATTTTTATGAAATTGACTTTAAAACGAACATTTAAGACATTTGCGAAGAATTTTTCATGTAGAAACTTTCATTGAAACTTTCTTTTCTTGTTCATTATTCTTGTTTATTAATTATTTTTATATATTTAATTTAAAAATTTTGATAACTACTTAAAATGTATTCGTTTATTGCTAATTTTACTTATTGAATGTTGTTTTAATGGGGTTTTTGGTCTTTTATTCTTTTATTTATAGCATATTTTTTGTTTTATTTTTTTAACCAGGTAGTAACAAGAAACTGTCTATGATGGTTTAGTAAGCAGACAACTTGATAGAGCAAAGTTATCAAGATATCGAGTTAAGTGCTGGGAGATTATTAATAAGCATAGTTTTAGAGTTGTGACTGTTGTACGTTTTGGTACCATCTTATAGTAACACTAACAGTATGACTTAGGCAACAGTAGTAACTGTCTATGATGGATTAGGCGTCAGAAAACATGACAGAGCAAAGTTAGCAAGCTCTGTGCTGGGTGATGATTAGTAAGCTTAGCTTTAGAGTTGTGACTGTTGTACGTTTTGGTACCATCTTATAGTAACACTAACAGTATGACTTAGGCAACAGTAGTAACTGTCTATGATGGATTAGGCGTCAGAAAACATGACAGAGCAAAGTTAGCAAGCTCTGTGCTGGATGATGATTAGTAAGCTTAGCTTTACAGTTGTAATTACGATATAAAATTTGTCACCATCTTTTAGGGCATTGGTCATTTGGATTTTGGACAATATTAGTGACTGTTAATGATAGGTTAGTCGTAACACAATTTGACAGAAGTAGGCTAGCAATTTGAGTGTTATTTGTGCCTTATGTTGATTGATAAGCCCAGCCACAGAACTGTACCTCTGCTATAAATTATGAAACCATATTCCACTGATATTGGCAGTTTGAATTACGCAAGGTCAGTAACGGTTTATGATGGATTAATGGTCAAACCGTTACTGTTTTCGTTACTATAAAGTGTGAAAAGTAATGGTCCCATTATGGAACCTTGAGGAACTCCACTCACTACTGGTCCCCAGTCTGAAGTTTGATGTGCGTAAAACAAAAACACACACACACACACACACACACACACACACACACACACACACACACACACACACACACACACACACACACACACACACACACACACACACACACACACACACACACACACACACACACACACACACACACACACACACACACACACACATACACACACACACACACACACCACACACACACACACACACACACACACACACACACACACACACACACACACACACACACACACACACACACGTCAAGTTACCGAGCTCTAGACTAAAGTGCTGGGCGATATGCCCGACAAGACTAAGCTTATAGTTGTAACTTGGATGTCAACTTTAATACCACTAGCAACATTGGCAATTTGGATTTGGTAAGATCAGCTTTTGTTTATATATAACTACTCATTCAGACGTTTGGATTTTTCATTTACCTGTATACATTTTTATGCATTTATTCATATAATTAAATGCTTGTGTTTTTGGTAGTATATTTACTAAAAAGGAAATCGAAAAGAAAAAAACAGAAGGGAATTTGATAACAATACTTATCTTTTTTTCATAAAAAAGGCTTTTAATAGCGTTTCACTTCCAAAGCCATTGACAAATATGAAATAATACTAACGAGTTCTACATAAATTCAGTCGTATTTAAATGTAATACTATACATTTTTAACCTAAATACTTAGTGTTTCCATAAGAAAAGAACATATTACTCATACTAAACCTAATCTATGTTATGACAGAAGGAGATATAACAAAAATTATTTATAGTTACCTACATGGCTCATATAATATTAAAAATAATGTACAAGCACAGAATAATATAAATATAACTTGTCGTAAATAACTCTCAATATTGCTTTATAATCAGTGAAGTATATATGTATTCATGAAACCTCTGGATTGCTACAGCAGTTGTGTATACATTGAAACAACAGTCCAAATGTCCACTTCGTTATTCATAAAACATTTGATTATTTATTAGTGAACTTTTTATGTAGCACTTGGAAATGGAAAATTAAATTCGTGTACACACATAAACACACACGCGCGCACGCACACATATATATACTGTATATATTACTGGTATTCTTTTACGAATATATACATGAGCACTATTATTTTGGTATGAATTTTAAATTCACCTTCTATATTAATGTTCATTTGGAATGTAATACATCTTTAAATTTTAAATTCCTAAAAGCACCGTTCACACTGACTTACATTGCAGGCTGTGGAGTCTTTCTTCATTGTTAACGTACAAATCATTAACTGAGCGTACGTTACTCCATTCGTTGAAAAACGTTCACGGTCTGGCCGGCTGGTCATCATGTGAGCCAGTGAGTTAAATGTTAAATATATGAGGCGAATAAATTATATGACTCCCACTACTGTTGTATCATAGTAATAATAAATCATTTATTCCCATCGGATTACTTACAATCGTTGACAATGTCAACATTTTTATACATGAAGGCAATGTAAACATGAAACTTAAGGCGAACTTGAACCAACCATTCATTAAAATTGTTGAGTGACTTGCTGAGGTTACAAACGATGACCTGAACAAGATCTTTATTTTCGAAAGTATGAATCATAACTCTTATAAGTCTGTCAATGGAATTTGATTAGATTTACTTTTACCGAATCTGAGTTGAGGTGTAATAAAGAATTTGTTTTTTTCCAAAAATTCATTATTCTGACCAAAAGCTAAATTATAATTTGGTTAAAAAAATCTGGATAGCTGAAATTGGACATTAAAACAAATAAAATGCTGTTAAATTTATACGTATATATACGGGGGCCTTTAAAAAACACTAATAAAGCCTTTTATTTATAAAACTGCTTCAGTTCTTGTGAAGCTGTTTTTTTAGCAAATGCGTTAGTTAAGGAAAATAAATAACTATTAGTAAATTGAATATATATTAGCCAATGAACAAATTATAAAATCAGAGATTATACTTCCTTAAAAAATCATAATAATAATTTTAAAAATTTCTAAATAATTCCCACAAGAATATAAACAAATTATTTATCTATTAACGTTCTATATGAATTGAAAATATATTACAGTCACAAATATTTTATATTGTAACAGTTAGCAAATTGATTTTAGTGGAAAATTATTGGTATACGATTGCTATTTTATTTTATAGCACTCCATATAATATTTAATCACAGCATCTACTATATATCGTGTAAAATGCTACTAACACAACATACATTATGGTAGAAGCCTTAGTGTAACTTGTTGATGAAGCCTCAGGCTCATTCTAGAGTACCACAAAGGCCTAAAGCTACTGAAGCAAGATTTCAGCTTTATCCTGGCCATCCTCACAGATTACTGGCTGCAGGATACGTTACATTTTACTCGTATCATTCTAATATGTCCAACAATTTACATATGACGTTTGGTAGCACAGCCAATTTACAACTAATTCCTTGGCCTAATTAACTGAATTGTAAAACAATAAAAAATAGGTGGAGTTAAAATGAAGTACACTAAAACAGCTTAAACTATTTGAAATTTAAACAAATTGCTATTGAAAATATTAAGTAAGGGTGGTGTAGTAAAAAGTAGTTATATCTAGTAAGTAGCAAACAATAAGTATACAGGGTGTTTGAAAATTACGGGGAAAACTTCAGGAAATGATTAATAGGTAAAAATAAACAAAAACGTTCCTATGAAGATGTATCTTATCTCTCTTAGGTTGGTGTCTCTCTGTCTGTATGTGAGTTTTTTTTAAACACCTTATCTCTTAAATGGTATCAGCTATAGTTTTGAAACTTAACACCAATTTTTAACTTCACACCACCTAATATACCCTAAAAATATAAAATAAGATTTTCACCCGTTTCAGTGAAAAAGCTAAATTTAATGAAAACCAAATCAAAACCAACAAATCGTCAAGATACCTAATATTTAGTTTTAAAAGAGCCAACTCTTTTGGTACTTCTTTTGTTACAATCGGACAGTAAATAACTGTAATAATGCCATTTTACTGATGGTGTGCAAAATTTGACTGGAGGTTTTTTGCACACAATCAGAAAAATTATTTTTGCTCAGCTATTTACTATCTTATTGTAAAAAATAAAGAACCAAAAGATTTGCCACTTGTTAAGCTAAATATAAGTATCTTGAAGATTTGGCATTACAATGTTTAAATGGCCGCCATTTTGAAACGGGCGAAAATTTTATTTTATATTTTATGGTATATTACGTAGTGTAAAGTTCAAAATTCGTTTTATAACTATAGCTAATATCGTTTAGGAGATAAGGTTTTTTTTTAAACACACATATAGACAGACAGACGCCAACCTAAGCGAGATAAGACACATCTTCATAGAAACTTATTTTTTTATTTTTTCCTATTTAATCATTTTCTGAAGTTTTGCCACAAGCTTTTCAAACACCCTGTAAAATTTAACTTATATGATCCAATCGTAGAAAAAATACGTTCTATGTATCAGTTAATGAGACATTACTGTATATCGTCACATTTTACCAGACTTATACATGACCTGTTTGATAACAAAGGACCTAAATTGCATCCGTAAACAGTTTGACAAGAGTGAACGAAAGAAAACTAAACGAAAGGGAAGAACTATTCATTATGGATATAATGGAAATTATTTCTCTATTGGCAAATATAATACGTGAAAGTAAGAGGCGACTTATACAAGGTTGCACAAAAGATAATTAGGGCGTAGGAGGTTCGATGGGTTGATAAGCACGTTCCCAGCAAAAAACTTTTATATCCTTTACCAGGGCTAGTAATGCCTTTGTTTAAGTATCTATTTTGAAGTATCTATAAATATCGACAACTTGCCACAATACAGGGCTCACGTTCATAAAATGTCCTTATTTACATCCTTTATGTTTACATCTTATCGTATAAGTAATAAAAATGTAACTACTCGTATAAAAGAGTAGTTGATTAATTGAACCTACATAACATTCACTGTTACCAAAGTTAAACGGATTGTGTTCAAAGTGATTCTTAATTCTAAGTTAATAATATATTACAATTTCCCGTAATTTGAAAGCTATATACGTCCATATGAATAAAATTAAATTCTGACATATAAATTAAATATGTTGATAGTGAATATACAATCACTGCAATATAGTAGTAACTAGCTGTACCCCCCTCCCCACTTCCCCGTTATATTAATGAATTTCGATTGTATAGTTTAAATTTGCAGCAACCTTTCATTTTACACAGTATCCAATTTACAACAGCTGATGTTTTGTGTAGTTTACTACTGTACAGAATTATTTTTAATTTTAAAAGTCTATCCTACCACAATTTTAATATATTTGTTTTTATTTAACAGCTGTTAATCAAATAAATTAATCAATTAATTCTAGTTTCGGAGATATAGTGATAGTTTGTAAATGACTTTTAAATATATAGATATTAAATTTACAGTTTTCCGATTTAAATCAGTTTGTTCTCTTAGATAAAAACGTTTCAAAGTCTAGAGAAATTTGTAAGTCTACTTTTAGAGGGCACAAATTACTATATTTGAGACTGAATCGATAAAATATTGTGTTTCTCATCATGTTTAGCCATGTCCAATGACCTGGCTATACATATGTTCAGATTAAATTGCATTTTATCCCATTGAATATATATGTTCTCCTAGATAAAAAAGTTTCATATTCTAGAAAAATCTGCAAGTTTACTCTTAGGGCCGTAAATTAACCAATTTGATTTACACGCACAAATTGAAAATCTAGCTCTGCCTAAGGATGACAGAGGTGAGATAGAGCGACAAATCATGGGGCCAAAGTTGTAGATCGTCTCAAATCAGAATAGAAAACGGTGTTAGTTCTGCTGTAGAATCGTTCATTTAGCCGCTACAGTCAAATTAGGAAAACGCTATTTTTGGCATTTACAATTTTTGGCACTAAAAGGCTGCCATCTTCTATTTACTAAAACTTTTTCAAATCATTTCTTATTGCAAATCTACAACATAAGACCTTTGACTCTACAAAATTTCAGCCTCGTATGCTTAGTACTTTTTTAATTACAGCGATGAGTGAGTGAGTGATATTTGCCTTTTATATGTATAGATTAAGAAGTCAAACATTTAAATTTAAAAACTACACGCTGGATTGTTGTACGTTTTACAACAATTTCACGCTGTAATTGGCAGAAGTCATCTAGTAAAAATGTAGGAAATATAAATTATTTTAGAAATAAAGTAACGTTTGCTTGAAGATACAAATGAAGATAGTTTAGTACTATTTAGAGACAGTGAGATAATGATAGATTAATTTTATACCTAGGTTTACATCAAGAAACAGACAAAGGAACTACATATATATTATAATATGTATAGAGAAAAATGCCTTGTGCATTTAATTTTTAACATGTAATGGTTTTGTATACACTTCTTTATATTATACAAACGGGTATCTATAAACCTCTTTATGTTATAAATAAATGGGGAATAAATAGGGTAAAATTGGAATATTAATCACCATACCATTCTACGAAAATTTATACAAAATTTATCGTAATTTTAACCATCTTAATAACTTAAAATATCTTATAATATAATATACTATACAAATAAAATATATTACAAATCACAAAAAAATTACAAAAACTCTTAAATCGTTCTAGCTCTATTTCGCTGAATCACATGAGAAATATGCCTGGCCGTGTGTTTCTGAATACCATAACATTATTTCGTCTTGAATAAAACATTTAAAGATGGATCAGTTTCCCCTTACTTTGATTTGCTTTTTAAACATGTTTTATCCTTTACAAAACCTATAACACAAGCTACTTATTTACTAAAATTAACCATTTTTTAAGTAGATGAGATTGATAAAAATATAATAAATTATTTACCTCTCAAGAGCAGTAAATAAAAATAGTAGGCTGAAACAATGAACATGGAAAACATTGAAATGCTCTATAACTACTGTAATAACAATACATTTATTTGTCTATAATTAGTATTGAAGGTACTAAATTGTTAATAGCCCAACAATTCTACTACAACTAGTTACACCGTTTTGAAATGAACGTGTTAATTCAAGTTTATCAACACTAGTAAACAATTAAGTTTTCTTAATAAAACTGTATTCTCTAAAAATGTTTAAAATATGATTTTGTATTACTAATTCTATGCAAGAATTAAAACATTAGTCAAAAATTACCCTTTCCTCCCACAAAAATAGAACATATTTAATTTCTATTCATGTAGTCCATCACACTAGGAGTTATTGTAAACGTTTGATTCTACAAAACTTCCCACTAGATTTCATAACAATTTAATTCGTGTTAGAAAGATTTCAACACAGACTTGAGGACTTTGGGTTTTTAAGGTCAGAGTCAAAAGTAAAGCAATACACAGGGGAAATTACGTCAAAACTAAATATCGCGTATTTCTTGAAAACCATTGTATTGAAAAAAAGAAGCGAAATTACGAGCTTTCTTTGTTGTAACGAGACTTTTTAGATGACATACAACATGATACATGTTGCCATTTACATATTTTGACTTACAGTATAACTTTTTGTTAATTGTTAAAAAGTTGGTTATGCAACCAACATAAAAATACACATACAGATTGCCATATGGTATATGAAATGAAAAATGAAATGAAATGAAAAACGTCTTTATTTTCAGGCGAAGTTAGGACTTATCAGTCCTTTCTTCCACTTAACCTGAAGGTATATTAGAGTGAAGGTAAATTTTTTGGTAATAAATTTAAATTGGGATAGATATACCTTTACGTAAAAGAAATTAGAGGCTAATCCTGGAACAAGAGGGTATAACTACTAACCAAACAAAAAATATTTAATATTTTATTTTTGTATTAGTTTATCTAAATAGGTATGTTAATATTGGACAGGTAAGTTCAATTCCCTTTAGTCCAACGTTGTATTTAACTGATCAGTTGAAATTATTTAGAGAACTCCCTTAAGGTATAAAAACAAAAGCCAAACATAACAGACGGGAAGTACAAATACAAGGTTGGTTCAGCTCCTGAACAAACGGCAAAGTTCAACCGAGGCTTTTGATACAACAGAAAGTCAGTAAATACACAAATATCAATTTTAAATCTATCTTTGTTGATACAGTTACTTATGGTCCTAG
This sequence comes from Stictocephala bisonia, assembly GCA_035578905.1. Classification (NCBI taxonomy): domain Eukaryota; kingdom Metazoa; phylum Arthropoda; class Insecta; order Hemiptera; family Membracidae; genus Stictocephala; species Stictocephala bisonia. The sequence goes on along the minus strand of JAQJVL010003256.1, from coordinate 49,637 downwards.
AGAGTTCTAAGTTATAAACCAATTTTACTTTGTATAGCCACTGACTATTTTTTTATTTTCACACTAGCAAAGTAAACAATACGAGATATTTAAACAAATTACTAAACACTATTTTAGTACTGAAGAATATATCACTCTTATTTATAGTATTTGTCACTTAACATCTACTAGTTTATATTCATTCAATGTTTGCAAACTTTCATGACCTGTTACTGTTCAGCACTCATAAATTCACTGTCACAATAATCATTAGACCTCCACTAAGGATTGTAAACTGACTAGTCTGTAGAACAGCGTCTTTTTAAAAGTAGCCACTACAATCCAAAAGTTCCCAGTATGTGAACTATAACAGTTCCGTTCGCCATTCTAGAAAACTCTCGCTTCAACTAGAAGCTCCTCAATTGATCGTTAAGTGAGACCGACTAAAACTCCCTACTTAGGAGGAATATGGATGGAGGTTAACTAAATTAGCATAGTCCACAATACTATTATAGCCTGTAAAAATATATTTAAACTAAATGTATAGATCAACTCTCATGTTGAATGAATACAAATAATGGAATGTTGATTCATTTAAGAACAACTAAATTTTACTACAATTTTAAAATAGTTTTTTAATTAGCATAATACGGGTTGGTACATATACAGTACAAGTAAACGTCACAAAACACAAATTTATTACAATATAAGCACAAAATGCACAAATACATTACAAGTACAAAATGCACAAATATTATGGTGTTCGATTTCGGTGAACCACGCTCACGTTCCTCAGACCAGGTAACTGTATCTCCTTTAATAATTAATAGCCTTGAGAAATTAAAGTCACAGTTGAGGAAGTTGACCATTTTGGTTGCTTCTTGTTTATGAAAAAATTAAATCCTACTTATTATCGTTTTGGTATATTGTTTTCATTTAAAAACATATACCCCTGAAACGAAATATAGATTTTAATTGACTATAAACATTATAGTCTATACATGTGTATTTATTCTCTTTTTGCTCTTAATTTATTTTTTACTGTGTAAGGATAAGATATCTCATCACTTTAGCAGTCTAAATATTTCTAGTGATACCCTAAACATGTACTTTCAACTAACTAAATTTGTAACACACTTAACCCCTGCCTTAACAAATTTGACCCACTGCCCACCCATTCACATAAAGTGAATAACTATATTATCATCGAATGTTTGACTAACAAAATGTAATACAATTTATTTGTTGCAGTAAACAGCTTAGACGTCTTCATTACAGTAACTAACCGGCTAGATGACTCCGATATTGATGTGTAAGAGGACGAAGACTTAGATGTTGATTGTGTCATGGGCATCCCAATGGAACCCATAATAGATCTTAAAAATGTTAGTGATACACCAGACAGCAGACAAGGAAGTGGACGTCCAGAACTATAATACACTTGTTAGACTTAGCAGTATCTAATGCCTGGCTTTGTAATCGTGAAACAAGATTATGTCAGAGATACCCCTGAAGAAGAGTAACACAACTTAGAAGATTCAAAAAGGACTATGGAGAATATTTAGTTGAATCAAGCTCTATTCTTAGTGATAGTGAAAACTCAGAATATCTCTGGTTCAGAACACCTACCAGATGAAGTAAGTATACCTGGAAGAAATTCAAGTGAGTCTCCAGGTGTCAGGTTTAGAACCCAAAACAAATTCGCAAAAATTGAAAGGTTTTGTAAATAAGTTATACCAAGCTCAATATTGTTACCATGTTAAAGGGAGATCCATGTATTTATGTAGCGATATTTTTCATAAAGATGATGTATTTAGTATGAGAAAACTGTCATCTACAACATTGGATATTTTAAGAATTTGTTTAAACTAAGCATTTGTATACATTATCTAAATATAATTACAATATGTACATGTAAATTACTAACTCTTTAAGGTATTAGTAGTGACCTTTTGGGTCACCTGGGGCAATTAAAAAGTGATTTACGACTTCCGGTGAGCTGTCAAAGTTAAAGGGAAAAGAGGAGACGAGTGACGTCAGCTTGTGACGTCAGCTGATGACGTGGATAGTGACGTCATGAGTTTCAAGGTCATTCAAAATATGTTTTAAAAAAGATCTTGTACGATTTGCACACGAATGTAACCATTCAGTTCTTTTTATTCCATTTTTTTATAAATCTAAGTAAAAGAAGTGAATGAATGCAATCGAATGAAAATCGTACAAGATCTTAGTTATTACTGTTTTTGTTTTATTTTTCAGTGTTACAAACATATTTTTAATTATTTACAAAAACGTGTTCTATCTTTCTTTTTAATTTCTTTTGTTATTTTTTTATTTCTTTATTTTTTCTTAAGTTGTAATACAGACTTAGAATTAAAATATTAAATTATATTCTAACATTCGTAAGACTTAGAATTAAAATATTAAATTATATTGTATCATTCTTAAAATAATAAAGATCTTAGTTATTACTGTTTTTGTTTTATTTTTCAGTGTTACAAACATATTTTTAATTATTTACAAAAATTGTGTTCTATTCTTGAGTTGTCAACTCTCCTTGTTTTATCTTCTTCAGTTGGTGATCTTCTTTGTCGGTACATATTGCAAGTCCAGCCGAGAGTCCATGGTAGTTGTGGTGGTTTCGATGCTTGTTGCATTCACTTCTAAAGATACAGTGTAACCAGTCGATAAAAGATCTTTCAACTCTTCAGTAAAAACATGGAGATCTTGTGGAGTTGATAAATGAACAGTGTTATAATTAACCTCTTTTATTGTAAGTGACATGATCACTGTTGAAGATTAGCAGAACCTAGTCATAACCCAACAATGACATCAGAAAAGCTTCAGCATCAGAAGATGTAGTGCTGCTTACCTCTTGTACTTGAACTGGATTATTAATATTAACATCTAATGCAATTTCAACATTCTGTACATAATGTGTTGATGTAGAAACTGTATTATCTTGGATAGGAGAGTCCATGTGCACTGATCAAGAGCTGGACGTGAAGTGATGTAGCGTTAGCATGTTTGCTAGGTACTCGGTCCCTCTCCCCACCACTACCATTACTCCACCACTATCACTACCCCACTACATCACTTCTTCTAACATATATTATTAAACAAAACACAAGTGTCAAGGTCAAACTCCTCCAGAATCGATCTATCGAGTAAGTTTATTTTCCTCATCTATATTATTAAATTTAACAAACACAAGTTTCAAGGTCACACATTTGAAATTTAAAAAAAGCAACACAGCAGTATATGTTTACATATACGACTGTGTTGCCTTTTTTCTTTTTTTCTTTTTTCTTTATTTTATTTTCAACTTTATACAATACAGAGTGGTTACATAGTACAGTATAAACAAACTATTTGTTACAATTGACTAGAAAACTACATACAAATAATAATACTACATGCTAACACTCGTGTGTGACGTGCAGAGTGAGTTCAGTAGAATTGTTTCCGCTTGATCCGTGGGACACCAGATACAATGATCCAGGCTGAATATCTCGCAGGTCTTCATTTTGCAAAAGTTGAACAAATCGTTTGGGAAGAAATACTTGAAATTTAGGTTCATCCCCTGGAGTGAAGGGTGCTTCGCTGAGTGATACCAAAATCGCTTCTCCGTGGGTTGTTTCCAGCTTTTTAACACCATGGATGATGTAGTGTTTGTGTTCTTTTAGCTCTGAACATTTTCTCGTTAGCAGAAGGTTGGACTTTGAGTTTGCGTTGAATCGCTCAACTAGTGTTTCAAGATACTGCTTCGATGTCATCTTTGCCAGCGGTGTCAACTGAGATGTTACCTCCTTGGAGTCTTGTGTCATACTGATGCAGTGGCCGAGTCACCTCCTTGTATTTATACCCCTCAGCACCGCATATGTCTTTGTCCATCAAGTAATAAGCTAAACGATACGCGTTGTGCAATGCGCACTGTGTTTGTCCGTGTCTAGGACTGTTAACCGTAACACAACAACTACCTTGTTGATAATTACCAAAAGTATAGTCTACATGTATATCGAAAACATTACCTTTTGCATATTTCTGTATCCAGTTTCTTTTTTCCAGTCCTCTTGTGTAAATAGTATTATATTGTTTGCAAAATTGAAACATGATACTGTGTAGATTAGTGTAAGCTATATATCCTTCATACCATTGTATGTGATGAAAATATTTTGTCACCCACTTGTTTGTTCTTTTTGCTTTTGAATTAAGTTTGTTGAAGGAAAAGGGAGCTTCAAACAGAAATGGATAAACAACAAATGTTTGCAAGTCCAAAATTACTAATTCTTTGACAATAAACTTGTCGTTATTACTTCGAAATGCTTGAAGTTCTATAACACAAGATCTTACTGAAACTTTATCATTATCTTCATTATCATCATCCGCTCTGTCCATGTCAGAGTTTGAAGATTAACTGTTTTCCACACCACGGTAAGTATACTTAAATACTAGGCCGTACAGTTACAGGCACGTTGGTGTATATTTAACGTGGGCACCATCCCCGGTAGGCCTACCCCACAAATTCTTCTTTCTTTAATTTACACTTGTTGTTCACTCTTGTTGTTGTTGTCTTCTTATTTCTTAGTTTCCTCTTCTCCGACCTTTTCCGTAGTTTGTACAACATTTTCAAAGTCTCTCAATTGTCTCCACATGTCAACTTCATGAGGTATTCTATTAAAGATAGATGTATCCACAGGTCCGTATAGTATTGTGCTATCAGGCTGGTTTTCCAACGTGTCGACCAAATATTCCTTTATGACAGAACTTGAAAATACCAACTGTCTCATGTACCTAGTAATCGGTGATGTTGCAAACTTTAAAATGTAGAATTCTTCACGTGTTAGTAGAACTTTGTTGTCATGTTGAGTCAAGTCTCTCAAACGCACTTGTAGTTGTCCTCGATGTTTAACCACATCAATTTCGTTGTCACAATCCAAAATTCGAATATTTGTCTTCCTGCCACACATACTGCTGGTGAGAAGCATTCTATCAGATGTAAATGTTTCAAGAAAGATTCCCATGCATTTGTAGAAAATAGCACCATCCTAGGTCCGTGGTTTACTATCACTGTAGGTGAATAATCTAATGATTTCATCACTCCGATAGAAACACTTTTACTTAAACATGCTGAAATTGGATAGAAGATTCGCAGAAAAACTTCAGTTAGTATATCTGCTGAAATATTTTCTTCGACCTTCCTTTTTCTTTTGGAGCTCACTTTTGTTGCTTCATCGTTGTTTTTATTTTCTTTTTCGCTGTCGATGTTGTCTTCTTTTTTCTCAAACTTTAAAAACTCGCTTATTTCCTTTACTATTACAGCTTCTTCAGCTTTATATTCCTCCTGTAACGGAGCTACTTCCTCCGACTCACCTTGAACAAATGGTAGAGAACTCATTTTGTAGTCGATGTTACCAGTGCGGTGTCAGACGATTGAATGAGGACTGTCCTCATCGCTCGCTACCCTATATCAGATGCAGTGGTGGGGGTAAACGTTTTTTACAAAACTGTCTTTACAATGCCTGACAGCGGTGTGTATGTTACAATTTTGTCATGCAAAATTAAACAATACGCAGATGTATCCGCAGGTATGTTTTCGTTAAATTCCATTTCTAACTTTATATCTACACTAGATGATTTTACAGATTCGTTTTGTTTTGAACAATCGATTATTACCATCGGTGCTTTGGTTGCAAACTTTTCAGGATCTAGTAGAGGTGTGTTTGTTTTACCATAGTAGGAACTTTGAAACCTAGCGTACATATCATACAATACACTGTACCTTTTTTTACTGAACGATATATTAATATTGTCATAAGGATAGAATTGCGAATTCAGGTACACTTTACAATTTGTTAACTTGCAATGATCAAATTCACCAGCGTTTGCGGTAAGTGTGCTTCTTCTTTTAGTTTGCAATGCGAATATCACATACCTTGCCTTTTCCAAATGCGTAGAAGTCTTTACACTCCATGTGTGCCGTAGAGTTGAAGGTAAAACGGGGTACTCGTGAAACTCCCAACTTCTGAACGGCATTACGATCTCCCTGTCTGATTTTAACTTTCTCAACAGTGTAATTCTATGTTCATCATTTAGTCGCACATGTGGCACCCTCCAAACAATTTTGTCCAACGTCAATTTCCATTCCAGATTGGTATCAGTTGTTCCTGCATCTGCTTTGATACAATCCTTATCGTTGGATGCTCTCAATAAAACTAATTCTTGTTTTACATTTATTATTATTCTTCGGTAATCTTCAGCAAAACTCAGTAGTAATTTTAAAGGTACGTAGAAATCAAAGTTCCCCGATGAGTCGAGAGTGAACGTGTCCTTGGTTGGTGCAACCCATCCTGCGACAGCCAACAGATTCTGCTCATTCGGTGTTATAGACGCTAAACCTTTCAATGTACTAGAAATGCCAACCTTTTTTGTTGAATCCACTGTGACTCCTGATATTTCGTATCTAATTTCATCAAACAAATACGCCATGGGATTGTTTATAAACGGAACAGTAGAACCAGTGGTCCCATCTTTCTTTGTTACTTTACCTTCAATATATAAATAACTTTCACTCGGAAGAGTGTAAATGTCTTGTTGTTGTATAGGAATCCTGATTTCATCGTTATTATTCAATTTTGACGAAGCGTAAGGGTTGTGCGAGTGATACTCCTTTTCCCATATGGTCTCGTCGAATGTAGGGCCTTGCGTTATATCCAGTATTTCCATTTCTGTTGTGTTTTACAAGTTTTAATCCTATTCCTTCCAGAAAACGAATGTTCTCAATTGTTAGTCCTTCTGCAGACGATGAGGTACTGACTTGTTTACCAGTCACCTCTTTCTTCTCAAATGACAACCCCATTGTTTAAGCTGTTGACTTTATATGGATTCTTACAGTTATATCTTCTCCTCTAAAGTCAATATGGTTACCATCTTGATCCAGTATGTTCAGTACAACCTCTGAAATGAAACTGGTGTTTATAGGGAGGTACACCAGGTTTTGTGGTTTTTCAACTATTTTGTATCCAGGTGCAACTGCAGGGTAGAACGTGTGTAATATATGATTGTTTTCCCCGTTTCTGTAAGATCCGTGTACGATATTACACGTTACGTCTATTGAATTCACTTTGAGTATTGTCACAGTGTTATCTCCTGAATATAGCTTATTAGGTTCTAATATATTTGTTTTACTAGAAAACCCTAATAATCCCCCAATCGACTGCGGTTTAGTAAAATCAATATAATATCTGGAAATAATTTCAGCTTTCATAGTATTGTTATTTCCTACTATGTGTATATTTTCTTCACCCATATGTTTTTGTATCACTTCGTTGATATTGCCTATTTCATAAGATCCTGTTGGTAAACTAAATTCTTCCAGTTTTGAATATTTTCCATCTTTATCTTTAGTCTTGTAATAATGTATTTTGTTGTTAACACCTTCGGTAATATTCGGAATAGAGTTGTACGTTGTTAAATCCAATAAAGCCGCTTCCCATAGTTTTCCTTTTTGTAAACGCAGTGCTGGAAAAAGGGTGCTTTTCAATGTCGATGAATTACCGACCAATGAAACTGTATACGACGACATCTTAAAGTTGACTAACACTTGTAGCTAAAAAGTTTAAGCATAAATGTCCACAGATTGACGTGTCTTGGGGTTGCTCTCTATTATAATTGTAAAAAACATCATCAGCCGTTCAAAAGTAGTATTGAAGCTGTTTCGGTGGTTGCAGATTTCCAAAACTATCAAAGTAATAAAAGGTTTTTCCCAATTTCTTATAACACACCCAATGAGTGCCTGATCCTACGGTATTATCTAAATCTACAATTCCAGTCTCGTTCTTCCACATTTTATCAGGTAATGCGTCTTTCATGTAAACTCCTCTGAAAAAAGGGATTTTTAAACATGAAACATATGTAATCAATTCTTCATTGGTCAATTCTTTATTTGGAATGATCAATTGTTTTTTCTCATTTAATACACACGATACGGTCTTAGGTACAGTCCTCCTCCCTTTTTTATCATAGACCATACTGTAGGCTTGTTTTTTCCTTTATTATTCTTCGATTGACGTCTTCTTTTTCTTATATTTCCTCCGCGTTTCTTAGGTGGTTTCCTTCCTCCACTCCTTTTTTTCTTCCTACCACCTCCAAATGTAGTTTTCCCCTTCATTGCTGCTGTTACTGCTAAGGCCGCTGCTCTTTCACCAATACTCGAGTCACTAGACTTTACTCTTTGCCAGGCTTTTTCAGCTAGCGCTCTATCCGCTATTGATCTATTTTCTGTATCACTATATTTTGAATATGCTATATCGTGTTCTTTGCAAGCTTTGTCCAGTTTGTTTATTCCTGGATCTCCTCTTGCGAGACGCTGTTGTAATTTCGTTCCGGGTCCACAATATTGATAACCTCCTGGAAGATGCAATTCCACAGGTAATAAATCGATCGCTTTGTTCACTATAGCTCCAACAGGATTAGTCAAAGCTGAAACTGCTGTTGATAGAATTCCTCCTTCTCTCCTTGTTAGTTCTCGACTGCGACTGTTTCGCTTATCCTTCGCCATTGTGTATTTATATAGCACGAATGTACACAAACATGCACACTCTTTAAAAAATCTTTTTTAAATGCAACATTCATCTTGCTTATCTATATTATATATATAGTTAAGGTGGTATTTTCTCTCATATATCACTTTCCAGGTTCTAACGCTGAAGCACTCGGGTTATGTATATTTGGCCAATCTAAATAATTTCTACTAGTAACTTGTGGATCTGCAGCTCTGCCTGCAGACCTATGAATATAATGAAATAAAGCAGAACCCAACCTTTCCAATTTTTGGTCATAAGATTTAGTCCACACTTCAAACGAAAAATCCGACATTCTTTTATTTACAGCGTCTCCATCATGTACACAATCACCTACATTTGATAATTGTAAATATTTAGCATCAAAGTATTTATCGGTTTTATGTGTTTTGCAAATCGTCAATGATTGTAGAGTCGCTAGATTCACCGCTTCACCATCGTAAAGAGGTTCTTTTATATTGCTTAGCTTTTTATTTGCAAAACTCCAGTGATCATCACTTTGGGTAGGAGTCATTTTATTCATATATCGCATTGTAACAACATCTGAGGGTGTCAGCGGATCTCCAACATTTTGAATGGGCTTACCGTTAGCATTGTACGTATTTCCCTCAAGTTTCAAGCTAGTTAATATCAATGAGTTGGCATATCCTTTAGTGACACAATTTTGTTCATTTTGCGGTTCCGCTATATTAATAATTCTACGTTTTTTACCGTTGTATGTACCATCCTCTTCTGCTCTCAAGCTACTTGCTGTTTCCGATTTCAATGTGTTCAAATTTATAGCATCATTATTATCTTGAGGATCTTTAACAAATTTCAAACGTTTATTGCCGATATTGTAATCGCCTTCTGATGTAACAGGGAAACCGCAGTTTTTATTTAAAACAATTGATTTTTCCCCAGTTACGGAATAACGTCCAAACTTGTCCACACTCATGGTTAAACTGAACTACTATATTTAGTTCAATATCACTTATATGTTGGTTAATAAACAATTATACCTCTACTGCGTAGTTCATCAACCAAAGCGATCCATTCATTGTCCAAACCAGTATGTCCTGCTTCCATCGCTTCATATAATAATCTCATTCGATCCACCAACTTATTGATATCGTTATAATATATTATATTAGTATTGTATAGTCTTTTAAATAAACCCTTTCCTGATGAGGTGGGATCACCTGTTTTCCGCTTTTTGTGTAAAACATTTATTTCCGCAGAGGATAACGCTCTTTTATTACGATTTCCTTTCAAAGTTTGCGATGGGAATAGATTTGATATAATACTTTCATATTTCACTGATCGATTTCTATGTACAGACGAGTCTTTGGAATATCCTTTTCTATGTGCATTCGTATTTTCCAATATCGAATTAAACAAATTCAGATCTTTTTTAGTATATTTTACAGGTTTATTTTTAAAAATGAGTTCAAACAAACCCTTTGTGCCTTTATATTTGTTATCACCAATTATCACATTATCATCTTCATCTATGTTGAGTTTACTATCTCCAATCATTAGTCCTTCACCATCGTCTACTAACCTAGCTCCGTACGTATGATAATTACGATTCGCTTGCGAGGAATGTAACATTTTCAACAAGTATTGCCTTCCAAGTGTTCCTTTAAACATAATATCCGTGCCTAATTTGGTCAAGTTGGACGGTCCGATATCACCCTCTTCAGATTCTTCACTTTTATCCACAATCCCCTTTTCCCTTAGTACATCTGTAGATCCTTCTTCTTCTTCTTCATCTTCTTCGGTTTTTTCACTTTCTTCCGATTCTTCACTCTCTTCTGAATATTCACTTCTTTCGGTTTCTTCATGTTTTAAAATGGGTAGAATATCGTCTCCTTCTAGGTGAATTGCGGAGTTTTGTAAAACCTTTTGTGACAATCGTTTCAAAGGTGCAATGACAGGCTTGAATGTTGACTTTAAAAATTGCTCTCGTTCATTTATACCCAACTTCAATGCTCTACTTTTCCGTCTAATAGAATCACTAAGTGATTTTATTTGTTTTAATAGCTTTTCCTGGTTTTTCATGTTTACACCATGAAGACTCGTATGATAATACTGATGTTCACTTTATTAAAACAAATTTATCAAACCCTATTCTGTAACGTCCGTCTTTTATAGCTTGATCTTTCATGATAACCAAAAATCCATACTTTTCCTTCCAGGCTTTGCCACACAGCTGTTTAAACGTGTCAAATAACATGTCAGCATTTACATGATCGTTATATATGTGTTTTAGGTTAGTTTCATCTTGTTTGAATACAATCAAAACATTCGCATTGTCTCTGATGAGTTGTTTCGGGATCTTGCTATAAGTTTGTCCTATATATATACTGTCGATGTTATTATGTCTTCCCATAGAAAAGTAGTTTCTAATAGTATCATGATTTTCACAAGAAACATCGTCAAATATAAACACTGAATAAGGTTTAGCTTGGTTTGGTTGCATAACGCTATCACTAGCGTTAAATTTATAAAAGTTAACATCAGGCACGTCGGAAAGTATCTTGTCCAACAATTGATATTTCGGTTGCTGCAAGGACTTGGAAAAGATATACAGGTTATTAAACCGTAGCCCCTTCGGATGAGTTATTAAATTAAAGACAATATTAGTCTTTCCACAATTTGAAGGACCGCTCACAATACATCGAACTGTGTTTGGAAGAAAACTACCATGTCTACCATTGTTGACTGTTGTAGACTTGTCCACTGTTAGATCATCAATATTGCTAATATTGAATTTATCCGTATGCTGAATAATCTCCATTCTCTTTGATGCTCATCAATTGAATGCTGATCTTCTATTACTATACAAGGTCTTTTATAGGTATCCAAGAATCTTCAGACTTGTCAAATCCCAACCAGCGTACTTTAACCATGTCATTTTTCCTTTGCAACACCTTTTCTACAAGATAGACATCACCTACTGTCGACTTCATCAGTTCATGTCCATAAAATGCACCTTGCAACAGGTTTCCTTTGTTATCTTTTAAAATATACGTTTCAGGTACAGTTGGTTGTACTTTAAACACTGTAAACACTTCATTCGTCCAATTGGGTAAGTATTTTTTGGTAAACACTCCTTTATATTTGCTAATTCGGACTTTATCATTTACATTATACTTTCTTGGTTTTCTTTTCTCTAATTTAGGCTTTGTATTCCTTTGTATGCGTTCTAAAACAGTTTTTTCATTTTTTCTGTTTACTTGGTTAGGTTTCATACCGATAGTTCGATGAAACTTGTTGTTATATTCACGTATTAAGTCTGGTAAAACATCGTACCATACGTAAGAACCTCTTCTGGAAAACATTTTGTACATCACTCCTTTTAAAGTTCTATTGAATCTCTCAATTATAGTGGCTTTCTTCTCTGAATTTGTAGAATAATGGTTTATTTTGTATTTCTTCATTAGTTCTGCAAATTGTTTATTAAAGTATTCTTTTCCATCATCAGTTTGTAAATGTTTAATTTTATTTTTATCTCTTTTGATGGCTATTTGCATTGCTTCTGTTACACTTTTACCAGTCTTGTCTCGTAGAGGTATTGCATCAGCTACTTTAGTAAAACAATTAATAATTGTCATTATATAGTTGTATCCCTTGTTAATTTTGCTATGCGGTCTCATTTCAATTAAATCCGCTTGATACAAGTCATTTACACCTTTTACAGCGGTATTTCTTCTTGGAAAATGAACTCTTGCGGGTTTATGAAGTTCATCGACAATTTTTTTCTTTACCTCTTCCATGATGTTGCTGCTTTCTAAGTTGTAACACTAATAGTAGTTTCTTAATATGTAACCACATCTTATATAGTTTATTTCAAAACTATGTACTAAAAAGGTGAAACATAGCTGAATTCATGCTATGTTCCATGTCAGCTACAATATTATTAAATTGGAACAAACACAAGTCCCAAGGTCAAACATTTGAACTTTAAAAATAACACAACAGTATACGTTTCCATATACTGTTGTGTTGTTTTTTTCTTTATTTATTTGTTTTGTATTTATTCTGTTTTAACTTTGTACAATACAGAGTGGCTACATATTACAGTATAAATTATTTTACAATTGATTAGAAAAAGCTAAATACAAATAACAAACTTTGTATAATTGAGTAGAAAACTACAAGACAGCAACTTCTTTTTAACTTTGTACAATACAGAGTGGACCCCACGAGAGGTTATTCATCAATAGGGTGAAGAGAGTAATGTCCAAACGGTAATGTGTTGATTTTGTCTGGAAGGATGTGCAGCTTGTCATCATCGGAAGATAGTGCCTTTTTAACTTCGTTTATACTGTGCAGTTGATGGTTGAAACTTCTTATCGAGTTGAATTTTGCAGTCAACACATGGCCTTCAAATAAACAATTTTTATAATGTTCAAAGTTTACATTCTTCTTTAAATATAGATTCTTCACACCTTTAGCTTTTTTAATCACATCATTTTCTCCATTCAGTTTAAGCGAATACAACTTGGACATGAGTGATACGATTTCGTCTAGTAAAACTCCATTAGCTTCGTCCTTAAATTTGCCAATTACTTTTTTGTTCCTGCCTTGATCGTAGTTTGGATGATCCTTCGGATAGTCGGAAAAGTCAAATTCGTTGTGGTAAACAAATGTGCGAAGATCAAGCTACATGTCTTCAGTGTTGATCCAGTGGATAAAAGCGTCTGTATCCATGTAGCAGATCCCAATATTTTCACGTCCATAAAAAGAGACCATTTTGTAATAGTGAAAATCGTACATGTGAGTTTTGGAAATATCTAAAATTGACATGCCTACGTACAACGGACGATCCATTTTAACACTGGTCTTTTTCATAGAAACTGCTACAAGGTTTTTATTAATAATTGTAGATGTTCCAAAGTTTGGTTTTTGTACAAGCTTCTGTAGTTTTTGAGGGTTAGTAATAAGTTTGACGTTTATGTGTTTTCGTTTGTTTTCTAATGTTTTGCCGAATATTGAATTATTCATTAATTTGAAAAAGTCCTTTTCAAATGTTGAAGTAGCGGTCGCTCTTCGCCTGGTATTGGACTCGATGTATGGCTTCAACCAACGAGACTGGGAAAACTGTAAAACTCGATGGACTTTTGTAATTCGTAATCCCAACTCTAGCGCTTGTTGTACAACCCAAAAATGTGCAACGTAGTGGTGTTTATTATTTAGAGTCATCATTAATTTAGGGAATTTTCCAGTTGGAGACACTTCTGTTTTTGCAAATAGTGGAAGGTCGTAGTGTAGATCATGCAAATGCTCGGGATACTCATAATCGAAGTCTAGAATATATCCAACATCTCCGTTTCTGGGAAGTTGTGAAATATCTCCAATTGTGTCTGGATCGACCCACTTGAAGTTGTCATACGGCAGTGGGTTCGACATAGCCCATCCATAAAGATTATTGGCGTCAAAGTATCCTAAGAAAGTCGATGGTTTGTGTTCATCGTAATCGGGAAGATATCTGTTATTGGCTTTTACGTGTCTCTTAACACTTTGAGTCAAACCTCCTCTAACACCAGACTCAACCATCAGCACCATGTCAATATCTGTTAAAAGTTGAAGTTTGCATTTAGTTTCTTTCAACATGGCCTGCCAAGCCAAACCGGGGGAAGTATATGAATATAGTGGGTCCAATCCGTATGCGGAAAAACAGTTATTACGGAATTCTTCCATCACATCACAGAGTAAAGTTACATCCACTTTTACATAAAAATCTGAGTACTCTCCTAACGTCTTCATTCCTATTTCGTTCCACACTCGGAGCGCATGCTGGTAGTCTTCTGTTGAAATTTCCGAATCGTTGTTTACTTTTAAAGTTTTCCTTGGTAGGAAGTGATGTTTCGTCAAATCTGTGAAGTCCGTCTATGTAGTCGTATGGGAAGACTCCTTTACGACGAACCAACTCCATTTTACTGTCAGGCACAATTTTACTTGTTTCTACAAGATCTTCTTTCTTCAAGTTCTCCGATAGTTTCATAAGGCTGGATGGCATGAATCTAAATGAGTCCAAAAATCTAAGCTTAATTTTACCTATCTTCTTTGAAAAACTAATAAACTTTTCCATTGTTACAGCCAAAACATCTATTGCTCCATCGTCTCTTCCTAATTCCGGAATTATAAAATGTGAATCGTAACCACTGAGGTTATGTAGAACAACAGGTATAAAAGTTGGAATTTTGTAGTTCAAATTACAGGAGTTACAGGCTGCACCTCTGTAAGCTCCTGTGAGGTGGTCATGGTCTCGAACTTTAACGTTATTATCTGTAAAGGTGTTGTCACATAAATAACACGATGTTGTTGATTCATGTTGTTGTTGTTCTGCATGCGTCATGGGTGACATTGCTTTAACACTTCTGTACATTCCTTCCACTTTTCCAGCTATATCATACAAGTCGTCGACAAAGTACTTAGCTGCTTCTTCACCACGATAGATCTTCGGTGTTGGCGATAGACCAAATCTTCGCAGATGGTCGTCAGAAAGCGTGGACTTAATCATCAAACAATAGCTGTTTGGATTATGCAGCTGATACTTGCTTCTTCTTGTTTCATCTTCTTCACGTTCGAGTGGAAGTAATGACGCCTCAAAGTCTGCGTACACAACAACTGGAATGCGGTACTGATGATGGATCTTTTCAAATTTCACCTGTGCTCTGCTAGGAAGTGGCAATTGAACTCTAACTTCGCTTTTCCCACTGCATAACCGTTGATGTTCTTGAAGCCAATTTCTACCACCCCTTTCCAATGGTTTGTTTGTATGACAAAAACATCTTTTACATGTTGTTTTTGTAGGCTTGTGATGGGATAATTGTTTAGAAACAAGTGTTTCAAATTTCTTAATATATACAAAGTGCGAAATATCTCCTTTAGTAATTAATAATAAATCGGTGTGATCCCTACGCTCAATTGTTGTTATACGCAAGGGGTACACATTGTATGAAGAATCTAAACCGAACACGTTAACAGAGGCTGACGGATTTTGCTTTTCAAATTTTGTTATATCCTTGATGCCAACAGGGTAATTCATTCCTACAAAATTGTACTTGAATTGAACTTCTTCATATTTTACACTAGGTATTTTGGCATTACCTTTCACATATTTCACCAACATAGCATACTTAAAACATTCTGCATTCTCATTTTGTACATTGATACAAGATTTGGTGTTAGCAATCTTCTCGGGAAGCGGGATATAGCTACTTCCTCTCAATCCATACCCGTGTTTGTGCACTCTCACATCGAGCCCTGTTATTTCTAACAAACTCCATCCAGATCCTCTTCCTTCGTGTTCTTGTAATTTTGTCAAGAGCTCTTCAAAACATTCACTTACAATATTATCAATATCCGAGGTAAACATGATGGTACGGTTTTTTGTCAAAAACCCTCTAGGTGATGTTTCATTCTGCATATTTACAAATAAAGCATCTAATAATAGTCCAAATTTAATAAAGTTCAATCTTCTTAATTCATTTTGCAAAGTATCTATCACTAAAGGTTTGGCGTTATTTACAAAGTGTTCAAGTTTTAATTTTGTGTTGTTAATTTTGAAATGTGTCACAACTCTTCCTGGTAGTGCATGAGCGTGTAATGAAGCATTTACAGTTGGTGCAGGTGCATAGTGAATGACGCTAGGTCTTGAAATTATATGTTGTTTTTCAATTTGCTGCGATGTTCCAGGTTCTTCTTCATTTTGCTGTGTTGATAACATTTCATCTATTTCTTCTAGTTCTTCTTGATTTAATAGAGCTTCGTTTTTATTCTTGTTGTGAAATATTTCTTGATGAATAGCTAAAAGCCAATTATCTTGAAATAAGTCATTACAAATGTAGCAGCGATGTATGATGTACTCTCAACGAGAATCAGTCAGCAAATGTGAAAACGCTCATAGCACACTTCCTTTTATAGCAGGTCAAACGGTGGTGGGGGTAAAACGAACCTTTTTTTTAATGTAATACAAAGATGGAGTGGGAAATGAGGTAGGGGGAACAAACAGTATAGTTTTAAAATATATTCCCCTTTCATCTTTGTTACTCTCAATGAACTAAGTTGTAACTGGGTCAAGGTCACTCTTATATATTACCAAAACGGGGAATAGAGCAGTAAGTGATTCTCATTTTAACCACAGACTGATCTATTCCCCGCTCTGTTTTCAAAATAAATAAATGAACTACTTTCAAAACTGAATGTTTAGTCTGATTCGTCGTCAGAAGAAAATAAGCGACGTCGAGTAGTAGTAAATCTTCTTATTGGTAAAGAATTGCTACTAGTGCTTGGAGTTTCTTCAAGACTTGTTGATTGAACCACCTCCGTCAAAAGCTCAACTTCTTCATCTTCATCAGTAAATACCAAAAGCTCAACTTCTTCATCACTAAATATGTCCATCACTTCTTCGAAAGAAAACATATCAGCTGCTTCTTGAAGACTTATATTATTAGCCAGCTGATGATACATCTCTAAATCTTCTGAATCAATGTCACTTAATTGATCTACTTGAAACATTTCGGATTCTCCTTCATTGACGAGGTAATCTACATCATCATTAACATCAAAATCATCATCATCATCGGATATAATATTAAATATAACCATTTGAATCTGATCTTCTTTCTTATAAAATCGAAAACGGATTCATGTTTAAGGTTTTCTCTTAGTGCCATTGTTTTTTGTTTAGATGTTGATTTGGTGAATATAGACTGCAGAGTGAGGGAAACCCATGTGAAACCTCCTTATATACCCCGTGCATAGAGGTGAGGGTTAGAGTGGTGGGGGATAAAGTAAAAAGTAAACTTATCAACAATATGCAACACAATTTTCAAAGTTCTATAAGTGGGTCAAGGTCACCCATATGTATTACTAAAACGGGGAATAGAGCAGTAAGTGATTCGCACATTGAATTACAGACTGATCTATTCCCCGCTCTGTATTCGGGGTAAATGAGATTGCTATCATTGGATATACATTTACGAAGGGAGCGTGTTTAGAATTTCACCAACCTTTCTGGAAACTCCTAAAAACCGCTTTTTTGGGAAGAAATAATGGAAGTAAGAAGAGACAGAGTTCAAAGACGTTTGTTTGATAGTGATACATCAGACTCAGAGTCTAATAAAAAAAATAATTTTAAGCACATTACAATAATCCACACACAAAAAAACTACATAAAGATTAGTTTTCCCTGTTTAGTGCTTCATAATGGTTTCTTAGGATTTCAAATCATTGAACATTTAAATTACAAGTTCTAGTACTAAAAAGACTGGTTCCGGCATTTTACACTACTTATTTTAAGGGCACTCTGGAACCAAAAAATGTAATTTTTTCACATTATTACTTTTTTATTGATTATTTTTCTCTGGAATCTCCTCTTTAAAATTATGTACCATAATATTATACTTTGAGGTTATATTCCATTAAAAAAAATAAAATTAATAGTATGTAGGTTACTGTTTTTTATTATTAATTTTACAACATTTTTTTAAAAATTCACATAAATTTTTGTTTTACATTTAAAGCCAAAATCTTGTGTTAGGAACTATGCAAAGGGCTGGTCTTCAAAACAAAAAAGAATTACAACAATATGTTAAACAGAACAAAAGTTATGTGCATTATTGTTAGCATTAAGTTTAAATGGAGTCCGGAATGTCCTTAACTTCTTTTGCCTTTTTCCGAAATGTTGTATTTTTAAGTTTTCACTAACCACTTAACATTTATGGTTGAAATTCTTACTGTAGTTCCATTATTACCATACAAAGTTCCTAACACAAGGAATTATAAATATGTCTTGTATAAAATAAAGAAAAAAATAAAACAATATTTTTTATTATTAATTTTTACAACATATTTTTAAAAATTCACATAAATTTTTGTTTTACATTTAAAGCCAAAATCTTGTGTTAGGAACTAGGCAAAGGGTTGGTCTTCAAAACAAAAAATAAATACAACAATATGTTAATCAGAACAAAAGTTATGTGCATTATTGTTAGCATTAAGTTTAAATGGAGTCCGGAGTGCCCTTAACCCAATAAACATTTTTTTAAATTAGATTGTTAGAATAAACCCTTTTTGCCTATTAAGGTTAAAGTCAAAATTACAACGTGTCGAGTTATAAAACTTTTTAAAGAATGAACACAAAGGAAACATTACTTAATATTTTTTTAAACTTCTTTAGTCTTTTTTACCTATTTTCATTAACGTGTTATTACATATATTTGCTCATCCACTTTGGCAAGTAAGGATACTTTTGTATTTAAATAAACAAACGGTGTAATAAAGACAGAATGATATTCTACTTTACTGTAAAATGCTGCCCTCTAGCGGGAATATTTTTGTAAAATGTGTTTTGTCTAATTAGTTACTACACTATATTTATAATATAACTTTAAAAATCAATTAATTTAACGTCTTTGTGGTCACACCCAGTTTCATACTTTTGTAATCATCAGCTATGCATGCTTTACAAACTGTAAAATACATGGATGTACAATACATGGATGTATACATACATACATATACTTACAATTTATAGCCATCATAGTACTGTGTGTTTTTTAAAGTCAGTCTGTATGTGTTAAAACGTTTTTTAAATGAAATACATCGATTTCATTACGTGACAAATTTAGTCTTTAAACAAATATGACACATTATCTTGAGGAAGTATACCATCAGGTCTTTTATTAACGTAAATTTCCACATGTAAGCTCTTGCGTGGATTTCTCGCCCACTCTGGAACGTAAGGGCAGTTCATCGATAACCAGAACACGTCAAAGGTCAGTTCAGTTGCTATTTCATCATTATTTTCCAATTGACAAATCTCTGTAGCACGGATATAAACATACTTATTTTGAAAGGCAAACTGCGTATATTTCGATTAAAATTTCTTCTGTCTTCCATGGTTTTTAAAGTTCTGGTTAATATGATAGTTGATGTCATATTTTGTTTTATTATCAATTTGTTTAAAATAACAGTTAATAAAATTCAATTAATAGAAAATAATAATTATATGATTAAAAAGAATGAAAAGACGATCTTATGGAGGCTGAGTCAAGAAAGCGACTAAAGAGCATGTGCAAGCAACTTGCTTATATATATTGGTCAAAACAGGTGCTTTTATTCAACCTGTCGTTTTAATGTTTTATAATGTACAGTGTGTAAATTATAACAGTACTGTGTACTGGAACAGATTAGGGTCAAAGACCTCTGCAGCTGGTTGATACCTTATATAGGCTTCAACGCTGCGAACGCGATTAAAGAGAATTTTAATCAAAATTAATATTTGTACTTTGCTGCGTTATATATATATCACCAATCTTCAAATTGACATAGATAATTTTATACATCTTTGTAGATTACTAGTCTATATGCAGGTGTTTCGGCTTGACTGAGCCTCATCAGTTCTGTGTGGACAGTGAATAACCATTAGGTTATTAAAAATGGTTATTAAAAGTCTAACAGAAGACACCTTTTTTTTTATTTTTTTATTATGTTTATATTTTTGGTGTCTTTATCGGTATTTAGCTTTTCATTTGGTTTTATATCGCTTTCAAAATTAATACCACTAGAATTTATCAGATTCTTTATTAAACATTAAATAATTTTGGTTTGTCAATTTTTTTTTTTTTAAAGACTTCGGGATACGAAAACAAAAACTATTGACATTTGATTTGACAATAACTTGATTACAATTTTTCATGCCTTGAAAATAAAATTTTTCTGTTTTGGATAGTTTATAAAGTTTTGTTAGATATAAATTTCTCAGTTTCAATTTTTTTGGTTTTTCATTTTTATCTTTCATCAACTGTTCTATTTTTGAAACTCTTTGTTCAAGAAGTAAGACTTTTTTTTCCAATGTTTTAATTATTTCATTTTTGTCAGTTAATAATTCTTTCTGAGAGGATTTATTTTTATGTAACGAACAAAGATGGTCTGAGGAAAAAGAAGGCATTTTACAAGTTTCACCTTTACGACCTCCCTTACGTATTTGATAAACACATGGAATTTTTTCCCTATTTACTTTAGGTGTTCTTTTTAGTGGAGAGATTAATATAGGTTGTTTCTTTAGTTGAGAGATTGTCTCTATACTATCATCCGAATCACTCAAAACTAAATCATTTTTAACTGTTTCACTTTTATCTACATTTGTTACCGGCGAACACAAATTTATAAGCTCATTGTTTTCTTCTAACACTTCATGACATAATATTTTGTATTGTTCAGAGGTTGATGTTTTGTTATCTTCAGCAATAATTTCTTTCGCAAATGATATGGGGGATTTACACAGAGATGTAACCAAAAAATTGGTTTTAGGCGTTACAACTTTTGACGGAATTGTTGATTTCCTTATCCAAGGATCCATTATTAATCTCTATTAAATTTAGATTATTTTACTAACAAAGGTATAGCAAAGTTTCGAGAAATATTATTGTATTTGAATTAAATAAACAATAAAACACTTTGAAAGTAAACACAGGACAGGATATAGACTAAAGCGACTCTTTAGACAGAGTACTGCGTTTTGTTAAGTGACCTCCTTTTATATGATTATACTAACAGGTGTTAAATACAGCCTGTAAAAACGTGTAAGGGGGGATAAGACATTCTGCTATAATTTTACTTTCGTTTCAAAACTACAAGTAATAAAATTACGTTTTTCAATTAAACGGTTAATCAATATTTTTACGTGAAAATAATTAAAATGAATAGGTTAATGACCGATTTCAAGGTCACACGAGAAACAAAAAAATGTATCCATCTTTATACCATTTTATTAATATTTTAAATTTCATATATGGCCATTTTATATGAAATTTACATCATTAATAAATTGATAAAAGATGGATTTTGTATGTTAATGTTGTTTGTATTTTTTTAGTTACATGTTTTTTACAGTCTTTGTTAGCAAGTAAAGCCGACATTCTTTACTAGCATTCACTAATTAATAACCCAGTGAATAATGGTAATAATCCACAAATAATACTTTTGGTAAAACTCAAAATACAGAGCGCTGACAGAGGTTAATAATGAACTTTACCATATTACCAACTTCTCTAACGCTTGCATTTCAAGAATAAATTAGATTTTATACATTTTGTAAATATTAAACACTTAAAATACATCATTGACAGAGGTTAGTAACGGAATGTTCCATATTACCGACTTGTCTAATGATTGCATTTTAAGGAGAAATTAAACAATTATCTTTTATTTAAATTAAAATACATCGTTGACAGAGGTCGGTAACGGATTGGACCATATTACCTACTTGTCTAACAATTGCATTTTAAGGAAAAAAATTACATTCTATAAATAAATTTTGAAAATAATAAACATTTATCTTTTAACTTTTGGTAAAACTCAAAATACAGAGCGCTGACAGAGGTTAATAATGAACTTTACCATATTACCAACTTCTCTAACGCTTGCATTTCAAGAATAAATTAGATTTTATACATTTTGTAAGTATTAAACACTTAAAATACATCATTGACAGAGGTTAGTAACGGAATGTTCCATATTACCGACTTGTCTAATGATTGCATTTTAAGGAGAAATTAAACAATTATCTTTTATTTAAATTAAAATACATCGTTGACAGAGGTCGGTAACGGATTGGACCATATTACCTACTTGTCTAACAATTGCATTTTAAGGAAAAAAATTACATTCTATAAATAAATTTTGAAAATAATAAACATTTATCTTTTAACTTTTGGTAAAACTCAAAATACAGAGCGCTGACAGAGGTTAATAATGAACTTTACCATATTACCAACTTCTCTAACGCTTGCATTTCAAGAATAAATTAGATTTTATACATTTTGTAAATATTAAACACTTAAAATACATCATTGACAGAGGTTAGTAACGGAATGTTCCATATTACCGACTTGTCTAATGATTGCATTTTAAGGAGAAATTAAACAATTATCTTTTATTTAAATTAAAATACATCGTTGACAGAGGTCGGTAACGGATTGGACCATATTACCTACTTGTCTAACAATTGCATTTTAAGGAAAAAATTACATTCTATAAATAAATTTTGAAAATAATAAACATTTATCTTTTAACTTTTGGTAAAACTCAAAATACAGAGCGCTGACAGAGGTTAATAATGAACTTTACCATATTACCAACTTCTCTAACGCTTGCATTTCAAGAATAAATTAGATTTTATACATTTTGTAAATATTAAACACTTAAAATACATCATTGACAGAGGTTAGTAACGGAATGTTCCATATTACCGACTTGTCTAATGATTGCATTTTAAGGAGAAATTAAACAATTATCTTTTATTTAAATTAAAATACATCGTTGACAGAGGTCGGTAACGGATTGGACCATATTACCTACTTGTCTAACAATTGCATTTTAAGGAAAAAAATTACATTCTATAAATAAATTTTGAAAATAATAAACATTTATCTTTTAACTTTTGGTAAAACTCAAAATACAGAGCGCTGACAGAGGTTAATAATGAACGTTACCATATTACCAACTTCTCTAACGCTTGCATTTCAAGAATAAATTAGATTTTATACATTTTGTAAATATTAAACACTTAAAATACATCATTGACAGAGGTTAGTAACGGAATGTTCCATATTACCGACTTGTCTAATGATTGCATTTTAAGGAGAAATTAAACAATTATCTTTTATTTAAATTAAAATACATCGTTGACAGAGGTCGGTAACGGATTGGACCATATTACCTACTTGTCTAACAATTGCATTTTAAGGAAAAAAATTACATTCTATAAATAAATTTTGAAAATAATAAACATTTATCTTTTAACTTTTGGTAAAACTCAAAATACAGAGCGCTGACAGAGGTTAATAATGAACTTTACCATATTACCAACTTCTCTAACGCTTGCATTTCAAGAATAAATTAGATTTTATACATTTTGTAAATATTAAACACTTAAAATACATCATTGACAGAGGTTAGTAACGGAATGTTCCATATTACCGACTTGTCTAATGATTGCATTTTAAGGAGAAATTAAACAATTATCTTTTATTTAAATTAAAATACATCGTTGACAGAGGTCGGTAACGGATTGGACCATATTACCTACTTGTCTAACAATTGCATTTTAAGGAAAAAATTACATTCTATAAATAAATTTTGAAAATAATAAACATTTATCTTTTAACTTTTGGTAAAACTCAAAATACAGAGCGCTGACAGAGGTTAATAATGAACTTTACCATATTACCAACTTCTCTAACGCTTGCATTTCAAGAATAAATTAGATTTTATACATTTTGTAAATATTAAACACTTAAAATACATCATTGACAGAGGTTAGTAACGGAATGTTCCATATTACCGACTTGTCTAATGATTGCATTTTAAGGAGAAATTAAACAATTATCTTTTATTTAAATTAAAATACATCGTTGACAGAGGTCGGTAACGGATTGGACCATATTACCTACTTGTCTAACAATTGCATTTTAAGGAAAAAAATTACATTCTATAAATAAATTTTGAAAATAATAAACATTTATCTTTTAACTTTTGGTAAAACTCAAAATACAGAGCGCTGACAGAGGTTAATAATGAACGTTACCATATTACCAACTTCTCTAACGCTTGCATTTCAAGAATAAATTAGATTTTATACATTTTGTAAATATTAAACACTTAAAATACATCATTGACAGAGGTTAGTAACGGAATGTTCCATATTACCGACTTGTCTAATGATTGCATTTTAAGGAGAAATTAAACAATTATCTTTTATTTAAATTAAAATACATCGTTGACAGAGGTCGGTAACGGATTGGACCATATTACCTACTTGTCTAACAATTGCATTTTAAGGAAAAAAATTACATTCTATAAATAAATTTTGAAAATAATAAACATTTATCTTTTAACTTTTGGTAAAACTCAAAATACAGAGCGCTGACAGAGGTTAATAATGAACTTTACCATATTACCAACTTCTCTAACGCTTGCATTTCAAGAATAAATTAGATTTTATACATTTTGTAAATATTAAACACTTAAAATACATCATTGACAGAGGTTAGTAACGGAATGTTCCATATTACCGACTTGTCTAATGATTGCATTTTAAGGAGAAATTAAACAATTATCTTTTATTTAAATTAAAATACATCGTTGACAGAGGTCGGTAACGGATTGGACCATATTACCTACTTGTCTAACAATTGCATTTTAAGGAAAAAATTACATTCTATAAATAAATTTTGAAAATAATAAACATTTATCTTTTATTTAAAGTAAAAATCTTAAAATACATCATTGACAGAGGATGGTAACGGGTTAAACCATATTACCAACTTGTCTAATGATTGCATTTTAAGGAATTAAATTCTATAAATAAACATTTATCTTTTATTTAAAGTACAAAGTTAAAATATAAATAAATTGTTTTCTTGTAAAATAAATTACAAGAAAACAGTAATTGTAAAATAATTACATATAAATTATTATACAATTTAAGTTAAAAGTTAAAGAAGACAGTCTTGTAACCAAATAAACTACAACTACAAACATTCGCAAAAGCAACTAAATACATCATGCAGTGCTAGAAAGGTAATCACTGGGTTAAGGACTGGGTAGGAATGGGGCCGATTCTTTAATGCGGGTTCTATTTATCACCTTCGTTCTCAAACATTATAAAGTAAATAATTTTACAATATTAAAACATGAAGAAGGCGGCAGATGGTTACGAGCAGATGTCACAGCTTGACCGGTCTGTGGGTTATAATTTATGCGGACAGGTGCCCGTACCGACCAATTAACGAACATAATCTACAGTTGAGTTGATAGCATTTTACAACCGTTATTTTCAAAGCAGATGTCTAAAAACAGGACTTAAAAATGTCTCAACATTATTCTTACAAAATTAAATTTTGAAACAACAATTTCCGTTTACGTAGGACAATAAACTAAACAGACTGACTAGTTAACCTTCATTGTCACCTGAAACTTGAAAAAGTCAACATCATGAGCATTAAAATCAATGATATTTCCACTACAACAGAACTAAACAAAAACTCTAATAATACACTTTTAAACTGCAACAAAGGTGATTTCAACAATTCAGAGATATTTACAAGAAATGAATTACCAGTTATTAAACAAGAATCAAATACTCAATACCAAAATGAACTTACAATGAAAATGTGTAAAAAGATAAATGAAGTAAGAATAAGAGAAGCTAATGAAGTAAGAATAAGACAAGCATTGTCATTGTGGAAAAAATAGAAAGGAACATTAATATTTTAATATAAATATCTGTAGCCTATAACTTAATATTGTGTCGACCAAAAGTTTAAACGTATTATTATTTTAAATTTGTTAGAATATGATAGTTAAAATTGTGTTGAACAAACAATTAATAATGTTTTTAACATTGCATTATATTTTTCAGCTAAGTTTAAATTTATTATTTTAAGAATAATACAATATAATTTAATATTTTAATTCTAAGTCTTACGAATGTTAGAATATAATTTAATATTTTAATTCTAAGTCTGTATTACAACTTAAGAAAAAATAAAGAAATAAAAATAACAAAAGAAATTAAAAAGAAAATGCAGTTAATTTTATTGTTAATAACATTATTAATAATAAAAATTAACTGCATTTTTTTAAAACAAAGTTTAAACGACCTTGAAACACCTGACGTGAAACCGAGTACCTAGCAGACATGCCACCCCTATATCACTTCACGGTCACCTCTTGAACAGTGCACATCGAGCTACTTTTTCACACATAAGAAAAACATGTCTATGAATAAAAGTGTTGTATTTTTCAATCGCATAGTTAGTTATTGTTGCGACTTGAAATGTTTTAAACTACCAGAGGATCAAGTTGATGGAAGAGCTTGTTCTAAATGTAACTGTTTTAGCTATTGTAAATGTAAATGCAAGACATATCAATTTAACCAAACGAGTGGACTTGAAGAATTACGTCACAGAGTTTGTTTACTTATGCGACGAATGGAAGATGATGAAACAAAACAAGGAGAGTCGACAACTGAAAGATAGAACACGTTTTTGTAAATAATTAAAAATATGTTTGTAACACTGAAAAATAAAACAAAAACATTAATAACTAAGATCTTGTACGATTTTCATTCGATTGCATTCATTCACTTCTTTTACTTAGATTTATAAAAAAATGGAATAAAAAGAACTGAATGGTTACATTCGTGTGCAAATCGTACAAGATCTTTTTTAAAACATATTTTGAATGACCTTGAAACTCATGACGTCACTGTCCCTGTCATCAGCTGACGTCACAAGCTGACGTCACTCGTCTCCTCTTTTCCCTTTAACTTTGACAGCTCACCGGAAGTCGTAAATCACTTTTTAATTGCCCCAGGTGACCCAAAAGGTCACTACTGGTATTATTACACATTCTTGTATATTAGTTAACATGTATTTAAAACATGAAACACATTTGGCTGTAAATGATGTTATTAATAACGTTAAAACCTTTTTTAACTATGATTTTTTTAATGCTTTTTTCGAAATATAAAATTATTAAATTTTCTGTTTTGACTATTTTAAACCATGTAAACTAATTTGTTATCGATTTTATTTGTTTGCCCTAAATTTGTGTACCTCCATGGAATCCTTTGAATCTTATAAAAATATTAAATATTTTACATTTATTTTTAACAATTTTAAACAAATATCTTTCTATTCAAATAACATTTTTCAATTTCGTCAATTGAATATTACCATCAAAACCACTTAATTAATAATATTGTATAACAATTATCAATTCAGTTAAACACGTACAAATGTATAAATGCTATACCTTTTTCTCAAAAGACGTATAGTTGTTAATTTACAGTCTGAAATACCTGGGTAATAGCATTCCAGTAGGAGATAAGGATA
Organism: Stictocephala bisonia; assembly: GCA_035578905.1. Taxonomy (NCBI): domain Eukaryota; kingdom Metazoa; phylum Arthropoda; class Insecta; order Hemiptera; family Membracidae; genus Stictocephala; species Stictocephala bisonia. The sequence continues at coordinate 22,177 of JAQJVL010003256.1, read as the reverse complement.
GGGTCTTTAAGGGAAAGATGCTGCACATGACATTTCTACCTCGCTCTTTTGATATATAGTTCAAGAGACTTCTAATTTAAAAGTCTTCTTCTCACGACTTTAGCAAGGAACCTTACAGAAATATATTATAAGTAGATTTTTATAAATCGTGTATAGTTAAAATAAAACTTATTTTTTTTTCAGAAAAACAATATATTTGCATATCACTGCTCAAATTAATAAATTTACTGAATATACTATAGTTTGTTTTATGCTAGTTACATAAAAAAAACAAAGTCCAACCTCATTTATGTTGGTTATATATCATAATGTATCGTTGAACGGAATTATTAAGAAAAACATTTGGATTATTCCGTTAATGCACTACCATTACTTAGGTTAACCTAACGTAACCAAACCAAACTTAACATAACATAAGTAAACCTAACATAACTAAACTTAACATAAGCTAACCAAGCCTAACATGGAATAACGAATGTAGTGGTAGTGAATTAATGGGAAAGGTACAAATATTTTTTAGAGAGAAAAAATGTGTTATTACAGTTTATTCGTTTTGTATTATAACGAAACAGTTTCTTTGAATACCACCTAAATTGTAGCCATTTATTTAAGTTAAAAACGTACAAGTCTTAAAATCAAATTACTTTACCACTATGTTAGATGCTATTGAACTATTCCCAAAATTTTCCATTCTTTTCTTTTCTTTTTTTTGAATTTTTACAATGTTTATGTACATATATTTAACAATTTGTTTTGTTAGCACATATGTAGGCCAATATATAATTCATTATTTATTTCCTACCAGGAAACATTCATGTGTGAGATCCTATGAACGATTCAATGTTTAACAATCACTGACCCTCGATATATCTTTGCAACTAAAGTGGGAAAGAGTTTTCACAAAATATTTGGTAATTGTATTTGTTTGGGTGGGTGGAAGGGTAATTACTACTGCATTTGTATTAATGCACGTTCCTGTGATAATGTGTATGTCATATTATTTAAGGTACTTAATTAATCTGATAATTTGGTTGAAGGTAAAATAACTTTAAGTTTACATATTAACAGGTATACAAATCCTTATCCGGATAACATGAGAAACAGATAAACATAATTTGGTAGCTAACTAACGCTCTAAACCTAAAACATCGTTTAGTTAAGTCACATTAATATGAGATGTTTTAGAATATGCTTTGCGAAATGTACGCTAACGATAATGATCCTCTTAACTTTGTTAAATATCTTGTGGCCGGAATACATAATCGCTAAGTAATCAAATAAAGACAGTAGATTCTTTTAGTTTTTTTCAATCCTTACATAATTGTTATAAAAGAATGTATAAGTTCATTCTAGAGAATAAACATAATACCTTAGATAAAATAAGGAAATATATCTCAAATTTACAAAGTACTATTAACTATCTAAGGCCGTTTTAAGCAAAATAAAATCAAACTTAACATCTTATAAATTAACGCAACACATCATGAAATGGAATAGTGTTCAGTAGGTCAAAATCTAAGTGGCATATCTGCAGAAATATAATATATTCTACTCCTTTAATTATCAGCCTATCTCCAAAATCACTTGTTGAGCATTAGATCAGCCATCACTTTTCCAAATAAGTAACTAAACTTAACGTCGAATGGTAGATTACAAAAAAAAAAAAAAAAAAAAATTTATTGTCAAGTTATTGTAAAATTTCCATTAAATTTACTTCTAAATAAACAAAAGGTAAAGCCAAGATATACTTAGATGGACTCAATATACTATAAAACTACAAAAATTAACACACCGTAATTAAATATTTTGACAGATACCTACTGCAGTTACTTTGCTATTAAGTAACGAATTTATTAACAAGGCTGTTGCATTTTTTATGCTAACGTTACATAAAAAAATATGTTTAGCTTGTAACTTAAGAAAGAAAAGTAATTTGTTAGGATCTTTTATGTACAGTTTAAAATAAAAACATAATTTCAACCTGATGGAACACATCTTGGCACCAATAATAAGTGTATTTTGTTGGTTTGAGATTTAGCGATTTATTATTCAACCAACATATGTGGATTACTTTTTTCGTCCCTTATACAACATATGCATTGAAGTAAAATTAAAATTACTTCTTATATTTATATGTGGTAGTGAACCAACGGGAAAGGTCCAAACATTTTTAAGAGAGTAAAAATGTCTTATTATAGTTTATTCCTTTTCTTATTATAACGTAACAGTAACCTAATGCGTGTAACGAGCGCAGCGAGTGACGGGTTGGCACATGAAGCGTGCAAGGGTGTCTCCTAGTTGTGAATTAATTTTTGTGTACTATGTGCTATTGTGTTTCAAAGTGTTTGGTATTATATGTAATCTAGTTTTTCATTAATTTAATTTTTGTGGTGTTATGATATTTTTATGCAACCCTTTTTTATATTCATTACAATATCTTCTTTGTATCTTTTCATCGTAAAATTGTTAATACTTAAGCATAATTAATTATTCAAAGAAATAAAACAATATATCAAAATATCCCCTTCTTTGTGATGAACGATATAGTAATACCTTTAAAAAGTTCACTTGTACAAATTTATTCAACTTTTTATGAAATTAAATTAATTTAAAACTGTCTCTTAGTAAGATGATTTGTATTAAAATTGAATTGCTTGTTTAAAACAAGGGTCTCATAATACTCTAATTTAGTTACAGGACAAAATATAAGTAGATAGTAAAATAATATATTTTCCTTAATTCTTTTGAAAAATTGTATAGAGAAGTAATATGCAATTTCCATGATTTAGGCAATAATGAAATGAAAAACGTCTTTATTTAATGACGAAGTTGGGACTAAAATATCCCTTTTCTACCAATTAACCTGACTCGTCTATATGAGTTTAATATAACGAAGTAATATGTATATTTGATAAGTTTAAGACAGAAACGTCAGTAAAATCTTTATATCAATAAAATATTATTTTTTTGTTACGAAGAAAATATATAGGATGTTTAATTACAAATTTAATGACATGTTAGTACTTAATACCTTGTCTTACACAAACAATTAAACCCTAGTTTTATGTGCATTTTAACTACTAAGTCATAACAGACAAAAAAGAGTTATTATTAAATTAGTGTATTTTAACAAATGAACAATGCATAGCTCCAAAGCAGACATTTGATAATCAAACAACGATTTCAATACCTTTATAATCTTTTTGTAGAGATACCCAGACAGACATTTGGAGCTAAAAGGTTTATCACCTCTTATTACATCATGGGAACACACTCGTACAACTACGTGTGCAACGAGAGATAACAAGTGCAAGTGCTATTACACCCCTTTCATAGGAAACCAACTGTTTGTATATCAAAGTGTATTCCTCATTAAACTACTGGTGTTTGAACACTTTCATCTAGTTGATTACAAGTGGGGTGGAGTTGACTGACTATTACTTAGCTAATCATATACGACACATTCAAAACTTTGGATACTGAATTAGATGAACTTATCTTAATTTCTCGTGTCATGGTTAATATATATGGGCATTGGCTGGAGTTCATCTTAAGTAGAGCTTTAATTTGGACGTATATTTTCGTATGCAAACCATGTGGTTTAGATTATCTCGTAACTATGTTGGCCCTTCTAGAGTTGTGTCTTACCTAATGAAAATATCATGACTACACGTTGTAAGAAGCAATCTAAACATTTTTAAAAGTTAAATTTAAAACAACGTCTCAAATGTACTTTTAAAATGTAATAATTTGTCATCTATTGTTTAGGATCGAGGTCAAATATTTAATCAGAAATATAATTGGTCGATAGTGAAGTTGGTTAAAGCCCAACTTCATGAGCTAAAGGTTGTCAGGTCGATCCTAATCAGAGTCGTAACAAATGTTGTACGCGATCAGCTGATAACCACCGGATGTTCATTTGTCATTAAATTATTAATTAATGGCACTTTCTAAGCAATACTCAGCCTTATTCGTAACAATGACTACATTCACTAATCTACACTCATCACACTTATTCGAAATCAACATTCACCCTTATCTTGGTGTCTTACGAATAAATAAATAAATAATTTATCATTTAACTACAGTTCCATGTAATTAGGAATATGCCTTGGATAGTTTTTTAAATGATAAAGGAGGTCTCATTTTCCCGACAAAGTTAGGCCTAAGAAGCCCTCTCAACTCTTAACCTGGGAACCAACGTCATAAGTATAGTTCCCAACCACCAATAGTCACCCGGCAAGCGGGGAAGGACGGCACCCCTCACTGGTCACCCATCCCAGGAATAAGAATAAGAATAAGAATAATTTATTCCTTTAAACATGGTACAATGCATGCAATTGGAAACGTCAAAAAATTTGATTAAGACTACACTTAACCTAGCAGATTACAAGCAATTTGTAATTGAGTATCTTTCCTAACCTATATTATTAAAAAAGCTACTTACAGTAGTGTTCGGCAGGTTGAAAAACTCTTGGAATGAGTATAAAGGATTTGCCAATAATAGACCCACCACACCTCTTTTGAATTTAGAATCTGACAGGTTCCAAGCTGTACAAGGCAATTTGTTCATTAGTCTACAGCCAAGAATAGAAGGACCTCTCTGGGTATGTTTTAATCTAACATAAGGAATGTCGATCATGTGCCTCTGCCTAGTTCTGTGAGTGTGGATGTCACTTCTCAGTTCAAGATCAGTTAATTTAACCTTTGTTTGTATGAGCAAATTTAACACAACAAGACAGTAAACTGTAAGACAAGACATTTCAATGAATATAGGTTTGCAGTGTTCATCCACCACAGCACCCGTAACAACACGAATAGCTCGCTTTTGAAGCAGAAGCACACGACTGACACCTGGAGCACAGCCCCACAGTTCCAGGCCATAAAGTAAGACACTCTGAAAATAGGCCATATAGGCCATCCTTAAATAATCTTTTGGGACACAGTCCCTTAATCTCCTTAAAAGGAAAATTACCCTGGATAGTTTGCAACACACATAGTCAATATGAGCATTCCATGTAAGTCTAGAGTCAAAATGGACACCAAGTAATTTTACACTATTTACACTATGTACAATATGCCTCAAAGTAAAAATAATTTTATGTGTTTTATCTTCATTGAGCAAAAAAGAATTAGCCCGGAACCATGTCGAGACATATTCCAAGGATCTTTCCATGGAGGCCTTGAGACTCTCTAGATTCTCTTCCAGACTAAACAAAGTGGTGTCATCTGCATAGCAAATCACACCAGAGTCAAGATTACATGAAATATCATTTGTCATTATTAAAAATAGAAGGGGACCAAGAATGGACCCCTGTGGCACTCCATGCTTGATTGCAGTAGCCCGAGACCATTTACCACCAACATAGACTGCCTGCTCACGGTCACCCAGATATGATCTGAATAGATCAAGGTCAGAGCCACAAACACCATGAAATTTCATTTTTGACAAAAGAATACTGTGATCCACAGTATCGAAAGCCTTACTGAGGTCACATAGTGTCACCCCAGCCAGGCCACCACGCTCAAAACAATCCATTATTACATTACACAGTTTCTCAAGAGTATTTAAAGTGCCCAACCCGGCTCTAAACCCGTACTGAGAGGCCGCAAGCAGGCTGTTATTTTCAAAGTATTGATACAGTTGGTGCTTAAGAATTGTCACAAACCCCCCTTTTCTAGAACCTACAAAAATGGGGTAATTTGCGCACGTCCGGGATCGTTGACTTGGGCGTAAATAACAATACTCGCTTGGCTGCTAAATCTTATAGATTGATTTAATTAGTAATAACTTCAATAAGAATCAAACACAATAATAATAATATAAGAGGATGTCTTAATATAAACGAGTAATCAACACAAGTCTTACAACAATAAAATACTAAATAGTTACACAATTAGGTTCTCCAACTCTAACTGAAATATACATGAATATAATACTACATAAATACAAATGAACCTGGGAAATGGTGCTGCTGGCAATGGACCTGTAAAAATTTATAATTCTAATATTATTACTTACTTGTGTTAGATCGTCTCGAACTCGAACTGGCTAAAAATAACTCCCTTTTATTACGACTCAACAAGAAAAATCCCTAAGTCCTGACTAGGACCCTACATAAACCCAGGACCTTCCCTTTACACTCGAGAGACCAACGTCCCCTCGACTCTCTCGACTCCATCCGCCAACCTCGTATATATTCCACTCCTCAATGCCACCAGCACCATGACCCGAGTTCTGACCTTCACCACACTTCTCTTGATCTGACCTCCACCTAAGTTAAACTACTAAATCTAACATCAAATTGATATACATTGTACAAAATGCTAAAGGCTAATAATAAAATAATTATGAATATTTTCTTTTTGTTATCCCCATCTCTTGACAGAATACTCTCAAAAACCTTCGAGAAAGTAGGCAAAATAGCTACTGGTCGAAAGTTCTCAGGAAGATCCTAGCTGCCCTTCTTATGAATAGGGATAATTTTAGCACATTTCAAGACATTTGGAAAAATAGATTCAGATATACAAGAATTTATACAGTAGGTAAGAGGCATCACAATATGATTGATTATTTGTTTAAGAAAGTTGGTTGATATGTCATAAATATCCACGCTCTATGTGGCTTGATGCATTAGCGTCGAAACCTTTCGATCAAGGCCACTGGCGAGGGTCTTCTTTCAGAAGTTGTAAGTTATTAGCTACAAATAATTGGCTAAAGGATTGCGTTTTACATTTTAAGGCAATTATTTTAGTTAGCGAAATGTAATATTATGAATCGGTTTGACTCATAAGGCTGAATTGCAAGTTTAGAAAATAAATAACAGAGCCATATTAGAAGAGATAGAATGTTTGTAATTAGACTTCGATTTGTTGTGTTGCATTGTTCATAGTTGACAGTATGTTAGATATTTCCAACGCTTACGTGTTACAAAAATCACAAGTGATAGAATGGTTAAGAGTGTAGGTAGATTAAAAAACCAACTGTTATAGGTTTGATAGCTGCGCACACGATAACATTTTGATTACATTGGGTTAGTAATGAGCACCTTAGTCAAAAACCATTTCAACGGAGCTCCACTTTATGGAAACATCAGTTATGGTACTAGCTTAGATTACAATAATGAACGTAGATATGTCTTTATGCGATCAGTGTTGCAGATAGGCTGGGTAGGTTTCATGGAGAAATTAGTATTATTCGTTTGTATATAACAACATGTTTTTGAGTCATCGCTTAGTATTAAATGTGTGTTTAAAATTCTGTTTGAAAAACAGCTAGATTGTATCTATGAAAAATGACACTATTTAATATGTATTTAATGTTGAAATTTTAATCTCTCTATATTTGAAGAAAATATTGTAAAACGATGCACTGGTTTATAGTTGATGTTCAACATTTATATTTTGAGTAAAATTCTGTTTAGTTGTTATAATATTTATATATATGTATATGTATACACTTTATTTTATAAATTGTTGAGTATATTGTATGCAATAGGCTTTATGCCCAGTCCTCTTAATACCAACACGGCGTCCGCTCAATGATTTCAGTCGACGTGGACACAACTAGTAAGACTGGAGTGTTCATGTTGAATGGTAGTCAAGGTTCAGATGTTGTGTAGGGAAGAGCGCTGAGTTTCAAGCTTATCAGTAGCTGAAAATCAGGCCAACACTACGTGGTTTAGATTTTGCATAAATCTTTAGGTCTGTAGGATTCGCTGGATATTGGGCTATTAATAAATAGCTCTTCCAGGGGAACAATCGACCTTTGTTAGTAACATTAACTACACTCGCTGGTCTACACTCATCACACTCCTTCGTCCTTCATATTCACACATTTCTTAACGATAGGTGTCTTAATAATGTATAATAATGATGAATAAAATAAATTGTGAAGCATTTTTTAGTCAACTTCTATTTTAATAATTGAGACCCATCCCCCCCCCCCACCAAAGCTGGAAAGCGTGCCAACCGGGGGATGGCTCAAAACAAGTCGAGCGATGGGATCACGGGTGGCAGTTGGAGGGTCGTAATAACACTCGGCAGCTGAGCAAAACTAATTTTTATTTCAAGAAACATCATTTAATAAATCAAAACGGCAGAAGGCCACAATATAAAATAGGCAGAAGGCCACAATATAAAATTTGCACTTAAATAAATAACAAAACACACAAAAGCTACAAGAACAACAAACTCAACAAATACCAAAATTAACAAATTAACAACTACATGGCCTATCTGCAGCCTAGCCTGAGACACCCTAAAACGTAAGAAAAATTTAATAGGCCCCAACTAAAAGTGAAGAAAATTATAAAATTTTTGGTATCACCAATTACACCGGCAATTTGGCCCGCATCCCTTGATTCCACCGGGCCAGGGAGTAAGCCGGAATCCCTGGGCAGCTCCGAATTAAAAAATTAAGCAAAGCACAATAATCCCCTTTTGGTGAAAGTTTAAAAAATTAAACAATTTAAAAAAAAATATAACACGGTACCGTTCTATTATCCCCTGACATCAATAACACTACACGAAGAAATGAATAACTAAACCTTAACTAACGCACTAGGCCTAAACCATAATTTGGACAATTCCTTAATTTAAACAGTATACAAAAATATTTAAGCATCTCAAATAAACACTGGTTCCAATCATGCAAACAACGTTTTAACCATAGAGCCTAATCAATACAAAAAATTTTAAAAACTATAACAAAAAAAATAAATAACAATAACTAGGCCTAAACATATAAATAAATAATAACAGGATTTAACAATGGGGACCTAACAAAAATAAAAATCTAAACAAATGTAACAAGAAAATAAACTAATTAAACTAAATAACAATAAATATTAACATTAAAAGTTCTTGGGATATTTCAACAGTTTTATTCCTTTAATAAAAAAATATATAAGTCCCCCATGGCTGTTTCATAAATCACTGTAAAGTATAAGTTTTAGGCCTAGGCCACATACAGTTCCATAATCTTTTTTTCTTCTTTTTTTTCTTATATTTCACTGTTTTTCTTGGTTTATTATTTTGTTTTTTTATGTGAAAAATTTCAACAGCCCCCAGCTCAGCCGCCGGGAAACAAAAACATGGAAAATACTGACCTGAGGACAGGAGACTTATACCACAGAGATGTAGAGCGGGTAACGGGCGACTCCAGGCTCCAACATGGTCCTCAGGCCAGGCTAGCAGTGCAGAAGGTAGACAATCCCCGGACGGCAGGCCGAGGGCAGAAACGTCCTACTCAAGGACCCTGGAGTTTTAGTTTGTCTAGCTACTCATAACGAGATTCTGCAGGCAGCACAAGACAACTGACCAGACAGGCCAACCGGACAGAAGCTGCTGGAACACGGAACGAAACGGAACTGGGCCAACGGCTACCAACTACGCGAAACGCAGGGCAAAACGAATCTCAGGCAGCCTGGCAGACAACAACGAAAAAACGAAACTGTACCGGTCCAAGACCCGGTACATAATAAAGAATAGGCCGATCTCATTTTCAAACTTATTTTACCAAAGACCGATCCTTATGGGGAACTTATCTAGTATAGTAAGGGGGAGGACCAGTATATTACTAGGTAAATATTGCTGATGATAACTTATAGTTAAGACAGTGATTCGTACTTGTGACATATCTAACTCAGATTCAAAGTCCTGACGCCTTAGTCGCTTGGTAAATAGCTTTTAAATGATTTTGAGTATTGCATATGTTGTTATCATAATACACAGCGCAGTGGAAGCAAAAAAAGACAACTGGAAAAGGAACGTATCCTAATATATTTACAGAAAGACAAGTTATATACCATGCCACTTTAGACAAAAAACATACAAACAAAAACTACAACATGAATGTTTAAGAGCTAAGTAGTTGGGTAAACATGTCACAGTGGTTGGATGGATGCCAAGTTTTACATGTCCTCATGTTTACAATAACCATTATTATATTTACAATTTAAGATGTTCCTAAAAACTCTGTATTTAATATAAAGGATTATAAACTATACTTTGTTGGGTTCATGGTTTTCTTTTACCAAAATCCATTTTTCATTTTGCTTTTAATCTATAGAAATCAATTAGACATTTAGCATAATACTCGAAAATGTGTCATCAAGTTTTTAATTAAAAAAATATGTAGTTATATTAATAAATACCGTATTAGAAACAAAAAGACTACAGGAAAAGAACGTATCCTAATATCTTTACAGAATCTAAGCTGATTTTGATATTTAAAGGAAAATTGTGTGAAAGGTCGAGCGTAATAGGATGTCATTTTATTTACTCAAGCTCGTAGTTCTGCAAATGCACTATACTTTATTTAATGAATATATCGACATGACATGAGCACGTCTATTAGCGTTTCAGTGTAGCTTTAACACGTGGTGTTGCCTGAAAAGTTGTATTTGATACACGACAGACAATAATTTTCGAGGTAGAAACTTACTTGAAAATGTATTTTTGACCAGTTAAAAAAGTAACACAATAGAGCAATACGTAAATAATACAATAAGAACAATCCATAAACAATGGGAAGCACTGTTTACTCAAATCTGAAATATATAGATTTTAATACAAGTGTATTTAGATAGCTGAAACGTGCAACAAAGCAATATGTAAAGACGTTGCTGTGGTTGCGGGTGGCTTACATCGTCACACCATGGGTTTTATTATCATAACTACTTTAAAGCTTTTTAGTTTATTTTGTTGTTGATTTTTTTAGTTTAGTTATTCAGTTTAGTTTATTTGCATGGGTTTATAATAATTTTTTTCTTTAGTTTTAGTTAGGTGTTTTGTATAGTTTTTAATTTAGTTTCTTTGTTGACATTTTAGTATAGTTTTTAAGTTAAATTTTATGTTGAGGGTTTTAGTTTAGTTTTTTAGTTTAATTTATATTTTTTTATTTTTGAGTTTAGTTTTTGTTGATTTTTAAGTTTAGTTTTTAAATTAAATATTTTGGTTTAGACTTTTGTTGAGTTTTCGGAATACTCAATAAATAAAATAACAATACTAGACGCCACTTTCCGTTCCTTTTCAGTAATATCGTAGTGGACCGACGTAAGCTACTATTCAATAATTTGGTTGAGGGTACTTTGTTTATATTCGGACAGTGACCGATATGTTTGAACAATGACCGATACACGAAATTGCTCAAAATAATTTTAAATTTATTCATTATGATTTGAGAGGTTTACTTTGTATGTAGAAAGTCCACAGCAAAAAATATATCGTCAAAAACTTTAAACAAAAGACATAGGGAAACGGTTGCCGATAGAATAAAGATATAAATGAAAATGATGACAAAATATATAAATTTAGCCGCAACACTAAAAATGATCCAAGGAGAATGATTCCTTAAACATGTCAAGGCATTATGGAAACTTGTCGAGCAAGATTGACTGTGAAATAATATTGTAAGTCTTCCTAGCTTAATTTAGTATGTACATTTGAACAAATGATAATACAATACACCCTTCCTCGAGATTGTTATATATAGGATTTTTGCTATACTTTAATTTTGATTTTGAAATGAAACCACTTGAATTATAATTAGTCGAGAGCTAAACCTTTTTTCATTATTTTTAAAGGAGTTATATCTGAGAATATTATTTATTAAAAATGACAAAGACTTTATCATCATCAATGCATCATCAATCCTTCATGCCTTTTTTATGTACAGTCTGTGTTCAAAAGTTTGAGAAAACATTCTACTTCGAGGCAGATTGTGTCACAGAGATTCAAGGTGCACCATATAAAGTAGTAACACTCCATCAGGCAATACTGAAAGGGAAACCTTAAAAGCACAAAGAGCTGAATAGAACTGCTGACACCCCTGAACTGTTAGACTGGTATCTTGGAGGCAGACTGTGTCACAAAGATTCAAGGTGCACCATATAAAGTAGTAACACTCCATCAGGCAATACTGAAAGGGAAACCTTAAAAGCACAAAGAGCTGAATAGAACTGCTGACACCCCTGAACTGTTAGACTGGTATCTTGGAGGCAGACTGTGTCACAAAGATTCAAGGTGCACCATATAAAGTAGTAACACTCCATCAGGCAATACTGAAAGGGGAACCTTAACCACAAAGAGCTGAATAGAACTGCTGACACCCCTGAACTGTTAGACTGGTATCTTGGAGGCAGACTGTGTCACAAAGATTCAAGGTGCACATATAAAGTAGTAACACTCCATCAGGTGTTACTGAAAGGGGAACCTTAACCACAAAGAGCTGAATAGAACTGCTGACACCCCTGAACTGTTAGACTGGTATCTTGGAGGCAGACTGTGTCACAAAGATTCAAGGTGCACATATAAAGTAGTAACACTCCATCAGGCGTTACTGAAAGAGAAACCCTAACCACAAAGAGCTGAATAGAACTGCTGACACCCCTGAAATGTTAGACTGGTATCTTGGAGGCAGACTGTATCACAGAGATTCAAGGTGCACATATAAAGTAGTAACACTCCATCAGGTGTTACTGAAAGGGAAACCTTAACCACAAAGAGCTGAATAGAACTGCTGACACCCCTTGGGTGCTATAAAGATACCGTTGGACTGGTATCTTTATAGCACCCAAAATCACATATACATAACTAAATAGGAATATAAAAAGTTGGCCTCTTCTAATTTATAGCCTTTTCTCTTAACACATACTAAAATTATTTTCATAACGTTAACAATAGTTAGATTAATATTTTGAGGAGGCTTTATGAATAGATCAAACACTTGGCCTATTTAACAATGACGAACTGCTAAGAATAACAAATTATTAAAAGTAAATTGTATTCTAAATTTAACTCAATATGTTATAAAATATTTTTAAATACAGTATTCCATACATAATGAACTGTTATGCGTTGGTTGTTAATCGATCGGTAATGAAGGATTCATGGTTTAGTTCGTATTTATAACATAAATAATAAAATATATAATAACGGGGAAGTTGAAATTAATTAAATGTTTAAGGAAATTTACTTACGTAAATTTAAAACTGACTGCTGATTAAAACATGTTATCGCTAATTCTACCTTTATTTTAATTTATTCAATACTTTATTTTTAATTCACATTGGTGGTGGTCTTTTGTATGATCCTTCTCAAAAGAGCAAAGGACCAATCAACAGCTCAGTCTGAATTGAGTCTAGTGGATTCGTTCATTCAACTTTGACTACAAAGTCCAAATCTTAGCTACTATAACACTACTTCTAATATTAGGAGAACAATTTAATAATGTGTATTTTTGTGAACATGTTATATAGTTGTTGAGAACCCAGACATTAAAGTAAAAAGAAGTCTTTTCCCCCATTACGGTTAGGTTAGGTTACGTTAGGAGGCTACTAAATTTGCTCACAGACTGGTAAATCCAATAAATGAATTACCAGTGAACTCCGTGTGTAAGTTCTTGGAAAGCGATGAGATAAGGCCAGTGATATCGGATTCCTAGTAGATAAGAAATACCACAGTGGACGTAAAACTGATTGGGGAACACTTTTTAGGACAATTAAATATTTATCAAGTGGTAGTGAATTAACGAAAAATATCCTGAAACAGCTGTAATTAGTCAAACAGTTCTAAATATTTTTCTTTAATTTGTGTTTATTACTTATGTTCAGATTCGTTGGACATTTTTTTAGTTTTTACGAATAATCTCTTCTTTTCAAAGGTTACTATGAATCATTCTGAATATATACCATGCCCTTTTTCTGGTATAGGCTATTTTTATAAAAACGCCTTAGTTCCAGTATAGACACGTTCGTCAACGTACATTTCTTAGTTACAAATATTAACCAGTAGTTTAATATTTCCAGAAGGTCTGATTGACTTAGTAACAACAATCAATAGTTGGGATATTCACTGTAATTTACCTTTAATTAAAAGCATATTACTAGTGTATTATTCTATTCACTAGTCGATGGACTTACATACAAGTTAAAGCCAAGTTAACTCTGCTCTCCATTACAGAATTTATGATGTCAAAATAGTTACCAGCTGGTAATAGAGTTCTTAACTAGATGTTGATTATTTAATATACTAATCCAACAATGACTTACTGGCATAGTGGCCAAGGCTTTGGATTATCAACAATCCAATCTTATTGGTTCAAATCGTCAATAATCTTACGGCCGGTATTACACTGTTGAATAACAATCTCGCATGGACTTGCAGGGTTTGAGAACTGACGCGTTAAGTACAAATTAGTTAAAGACTTATATGACTCTCATATTCAATTTATTTTAAAAAATATTTAAGAATTCCATAATTATCATGATATTGATACTTATTCATTGTATTTTTTTTCTTAACTCTCCTATTTTGTTCAACTTATATGTTTGGCTTTGACAGAGGGATTCTTAAATTTAAAGTTAGTCTTATTTTACCTGGTAAAGTTAGGCCTAAGAAGCCCTCTCTAACACCTGTCCTACCGTGACTTCCGAACTATGGGAGCAACTAGGCAAAAACTGTTAAAGATTTTATGGAGAATTGAACCGGGATTGGTTACTTGGAAAGCTATCATCTTAGCACCTTAGCTACTCGCTTCATGCAAAAATTAATAACAAAATTAAAAAAAAAAATATTATTATTGTAAATAAAATATGTAAATAGTTTAAATTTAAACCTATAAGTCATAGTGTAAAATAACGTATGGTTCACTAAAAATTATATCTAGAACTAAATACTATCTGAATTAGATTATATTCATTTAGACAATTTTAGAATATTGCTAAGTTAGCATAAACAAGTTTATCACATCGTTCAATTATTACATGAAATAAAATCAAGCTATTTACTATAAATATGTGTGTAATGATACATCGATTGGAAAAAGGGTTAAATATATTTAGGGGAATAATATTTTGTAAGTATTTTTAGGGTCTCAAATGACTGATTTCTCTTAACAAGGAACTCATTAATTCATCATAGTATTCAAGCAAACATTTTTAACTAGGACTTTCAAACTCATACTTTGAAGTTTTAAACTACTGAAGTTGGGAACGTAAAGTTGAACAAAGGTTGAACTACATACATTAGTTCTTTTAGGATATAAAGTAGACCAGTTAACATATTGTAGACATATATCAATCCAATCACTACGCACGCCCCTCCCACCTGGATATTCTTACTTCCCGTGAGGAGAAAGGCTGAATGTATAAGATATCCTGCCTGTCCTGATATTCCTGCGGGTAATAAATTCCACAAGCCGAATATTTTCTTTAAGTATAATATATTATTTGTATGTGTATCTATTTTGAAAACGTTTTACAAAAATGTAAGCAAGTCTTAAAAAAATACTTTAGATTAGAAAAATATATTTGTAACCAGAACTAAGTATATATCTCTTTATATACAGGGTATCTATAAAAAATCCTCCAAGACTTCGGGATGTTGTTACACTTCTTCCAGTAGGAGGCTTACTGGTCATACGAAGCAAAACTCTCCTTCATGTTTCTTCCAGTAGGAGGCTTACCAGTCATATTTTTGTACGTACACTAAGAAAACCAAGAAAAAATGCCTATAAACATATGTCCTAAAATGCTCAGTTTTTCTTCTATTGGTCTGAATTCGTTTTTTACATAATTTATCATATCTTAATAGTACTTCGAGATATTATCTTCAAACCTGGGAAAAATATGAGAAATAAGAAGACCTTATTCAGAGTATAGTCTCGAGTTTTGTTATTTTTCAAAACTTAATATCTTAAAAAGTATAAATTTAAAAAGGAACTACAAAATACTGAACAATTTCACAATTTGATTTCCTTAAAGATTGCTAATCGGACCAGTATTACCTGATGAATTGTAATTTTTTTAATACACATAATAATTTGGTGGTAATTTTATCCAATAATTAGGTTGTACTATATCACAAAATTAAAACTTATCAATAGTTGTTAAAAATGTGATCTTAAAAATCTTTATACCAATCTTTATATTTAGAAAATCAAATTTTGCAGTTGTTGAGTGTTTGAAGATTTTTTTTAATTTATATTTTTTAAAGATACTAAGCCATTTAGAAATGGTACAAAAAAGGGACTTCATACTCTATACTGAATTAGGTTTTATTATTCTTCATACATGTACGGGGTTTGAAGATAATATCTTGAGAGGTCATTAAGTTATGATATATTATGTAAAAAAGACATCCATACAGACAGACGAAACACTAAGCGTAGGAACTATTTTCCTAGTTTCTAAGTAAATACCCCGAATACTTGAAGGGGGTTTTATGAACTCCCTGTTTAATCTTTAACCAAAAGTTTGTACAACAGGATAAATATTTAGAAAATAAAAATATATTTACTTATATTATTTTACATTTTGGTATTTATTGCAGGTCTTTTGTAAGTATTTATTAACTTAACAAATACTTCGTATTTTTTCAGTTGGAATTTTTATAAATGGATCTTTTATATTGCAATATAAGCTTGAATTAATATGACAGATGACACCTTGAAAAAACCAAATCTACCTCATCCTTACTTACAAACAAACCACTTTGTTTCTACCAATGAGATACACTTTCTCTAACAATTATTGTTACCCATCTGTGGCGCCTGTTTGGTAGACAATAATTCCATATTCGATTCTATTTCAACTATTTACATAATTAAATATTTACATTATTTTAATGGGTTTTAAAGTCCTATTAATTCTTATTTCTCTAACTCTTTTTCGAACAGAGACTTTTTTCTCTCAGATACCTTAAAACTTCATTCCAGTGCTAATAGTTTAAAAACCAATTATGTTGGAACACTATTAAATAAAAAAGATCTTATAAGATTTTATTTGTTACATTGCTAGAGATATAGTGACTTGATCACTAGCAACATATCTTCCATAAATATTATTTCATGGGTGATCTCACTTCCTTTCACAAGAGATAAAATGACAAGAACAAACAGCAAGTGACAACCACTATCTCCATTTGACATATTTATTTGTTTTATTCAAGTCAGAAGCTACATTATATTTAAATACATTTTAAGTTTATAACAAGCCCAAACAAATTAAATTACAAATTATTAACTAAATAATATTATAAACTAGATAATATCATTTTTGCCTAGTTCATGGGGAAACTAAAAAAATTGTGAATGTAAAAGGTGCTTTATATAAGGTGATAGATAATAATCGAATTGCTCTAAGAGAAGTAGCTTATTTCCATAACAATATATACTTCCGTCCAACCAATACTGAAACTGTTTGAGAAGTTATCTGTAGAACTAAAGTTATCAGTCTAGTTATTAAAAGGCTGCCTAGAAGTAATAGCCTGATTGTACATATTTTATTTAAATATTTTTAAAATACATTTGTCTACTTCTATATTAATTTTAAGCATATTATTCAAAATAAATTATTGAATTCAATGGAAATATTTGGGTGACTATCGTCATGTTAACTTATAGGTAAAAGATTTACAAACACTTTTTAAGTTGCATATTATTTTCAATGTTACGTTATATCACACTTAATTTGAGGAAATTTTAATAACTTTCATATCTAAAATCCAAAAACTATGTACTCACTCAAGAAATCTCTAGCACCACAAAACTGATTTTTATGAAATGTGATGGGAAGTTGGCTTTCATAAGAATCAGCCGACTGAGAAAGGATTTATCAACATTCAACTCCAAAGGGGTAGAAACAGTCCCTCAACGTTTCCTTTTTTTTTTTTTTTAAAGAGTAAAATCTGCATTAATTAAATTTAATAATTTTTCAAACTTATGATACAAAAATAAAATAGTAATAACAATAAAAAAAAAGTCACACAAAACTATGAAAAAGTGGGGCAAAGTAAATTTCCATTAAGAATTTTTTTAGTTCATTTTTACTAACTCTGTATGATTGCACTACTTTGCATCTCCATAAAGTAATCTTATAGGGCTTTACAGAAGGATTAACCTTTCCTATGTAGGAGAATGGTGGCAAGGTGAGCTTTTTATATTGACGTATCGTATAAAAAAAAATACATTAGCACAGTAGTATTTGGTAATTATCTTTTTCCGTATGCTTAAGCGGCCAGTGTCATTACTAATAACTAAAGCTTTAGTTATTAGTATTTAGTAATTATCTTCATTTGTAATATGCTATAATGTTTACATCATGTTCAACGATTGTACATATATATGGATAGCAAAAAGTTAATTATTTAACATTAGTTTGAGGAGATATATTTTGAAAATTTGTTGTGTGCTATTCACAATTATTTAACTCAAGTCTATGTAAAGAGCTTATCAAAAAGTGTTTTCGTTGAATTCCGTTCCATCTCTTAATCCTTATTATGTTTTTTATGTATTTCATAATTATGGGGATTGATGCGAATATTATGTTTGTTTTTACCCTAATATTATTTAATGGAAAGAACTTTAAAGGAGTGCCTATAAAATTAACATAATTTATTTAATTTAAGGAAAAAAAATCCCATGAAGGATTGTTGCTATTTATAGAATTAAAAATACAATTAGTTAACCGCAATAACACGATCAATCTCCAACAGAAATTTTCCTATTTATAGATTTATTTCCTGTTAAACTATTTAATTGTTTACACTATCCATATTACAAAATATACAAATAAATGTGATATTAAAATACAATTACATTTTGCCAAACAGAGGTTTTAAATTAATGACAAAAAATAATATTAGTTCACCTATTAAAAGTTTTTTTTTGAAAAAGTGCAATTATACTGTTGGCACTTGTTTGCTATACGTTCCTTACAATTCAGGATATAACTAGCTTTTCAGTGTAAAGATGGCTGCAAAGGACATTTCTATTCCACTCTTTTAATAAAAAGCCAAATACAATTATTATTTAAATGTCTTTTGATAAGCATAAAGTGCCCTTATCAACATCAAAAGTGTTTTATGAAATTGTTGTATTAGATATAATTAAATAACTAATATTGACCAATTTTTTTACAACTGAAAACTTATTTTTCAAATATAATCCATTAACAAACGATTCCTTTAGATTCAAACAATATTCACAATGCTAACATGCTTCTTGAATAAGAAGGAATTTGTGATACCTTAGATATATTTGTCAAGAAACAATTTAAAAGCATGATTTCAAATAAAATGTCCTATGTTTTCTTTTAATTTAATTAAATGAACCATAAAGAGGTAATTGTAACTATAAAATACTAGGTATTTTTTTATTTAATTATATTACACATTTAAGTTTTCAACGTTTTTTCAGTTTGTGATAAATTAAAATTAACAAAATTCATCACAACAAATTATATCAAAGTTTGTAAATTTTTTTATTCAAGATATTCAATACTTCACCATGTTTAATAAAGTATACTTTTTTACACAAAACTAATTACAAACATATATTTAGCTATGAAGTTAGTAAAAACGTTTTAAGTAATCAATATCAGTGCTTTAAAAATAATATTAACTTCAACACTTAAAAAGTCATATACTTTTATGAAAGTGTCATTTTCCTTCATAATATATTTGCATAGTTTTAGAACTATCTTGGTAGAAACGTGTCATATATACAGACAGAAACTTTACAAGTACATCATCACAAGGAAAACATACCTACATAATCTTAAATCCAGAGGATCATGTGAAAACTATTTCAATGAGTGAGTGATATTACATCATGTTAGTTTTGGGTCATTAAAAGGAATCAGCCTTAAAAATTCAGGATTTCAGAGGAGATCATTGTAATATCAACACAGCTAAATTTTTAAATTGCCAAATGCCTTCTAAAAGCAAATAATTTCAATAAATAAAAAGTTAAAAATAATCTGCGTCAGATGTCGTGTCTTTTATAGCCAGAATAAAATATAAAATTTTAATGAAAAGTACAATTAAAAATACCTTAGGTGTAAGTAGTGAAATAATTACTTCATTTGGTTTTGTTAATGTAGGGAGAATAAATAATAATAAAAATGATCATTTGTTAAATACGCTTTTCTATTATTATTTCTCCTATTCTAAGAACTCGAAACATTTTAGAATTATTAAAAAATATATCTAAAAAATACACGTCAGTTATAATTACGTAAGACATAGTTTACGATATAAATTGCACAAATCTTACCATTACCAACACCAGCATTCTTTTACTCTACAAATTTGACGCTATTATTGAAAAGACTTCGTTCATAACCTTGACTATTCTTGTACATCCTTTTTTCCGTAATTATTAGCTAATATCCTTGTTTAATTGTCAACATCATGAATATTTTGTGTGAGAAAATGTAGCAAAAAATTAAAAACTAACAAAATCTAATTCTTAAATTTAATTAATAATAATAATCTGATATTCTGGCAGTTCCAAGCTCTTCTACAGAACAACAAAGCTAATCGTGTCATACATCCATTTTTTATTAAAATTTTTACCTCTATGATTTCTTTTAAATATTTACTAAACCAATTATTTTCTGCAAGTATTAAATTCCTTACATAAAACTCTTAGCAGTGGCTTAGGAAATAAGAATTATGTACCTGTTTTTGTTTAAGTGTAATAATTGTGATATAGCCATGTTTTTATAAATCATTTTCATTAATTTTAAAAACTTACCTAACTCAGCCACAAATTTATTAGTTATTGTAAACAATAACTGTTACATTTACTGTTTTCCACTTTTTTGAATGGCAGCGAAACAATTTAACAATAAGAATAACAATAATCGTATGATTATCAAACTTTCAACTTGTATTTGTGAAGTAATGATAGTGTTTTTATTGCAATTGCTTATAAATATACCTGTACCTTAATTTAACCTTTCATTCTGAGTAAAAACAAGGGGAAATACCTGTATAAATATACATATACCTTAATTTAATCTTTCATTTTAAGTAAAAACAGTGGAAAATACCTGTATAAATATACCCATACCTTATTTTAACCTTTCATCCTAAGTAAAACAGGGGGGAAATACCTCTATAAATATACCTATACGGTACCTTAATTTAACATTTCATTTTAAGTAAAAACAGGGGAAAATACATGTATAAATATACCTATATATGCAACCAATTAAATACCTTTTTTTAATATTTAAAGGAAATTTTATTTATATCTTTTTAATATCAAAATCTTAATAACTGCAGTTTATTAATTGAAAAACAATTGCTTCATTTTTTGGGTATTGGGTTTCAATTATTTTAAGCAATTACGAAACAATATAATTTATTAGGACTTATTTAGTGATACATGATTATCCATCAACTGTATTTACCTGAACACTCAGCTGGCTGAACAAACAGTAATTGTTAGCTTCCCAAAAATAATGTAATGTTAGTATACGTAATAACATTAGCATAATGTGCTTGCTTGCTAATACAATAAACAATTACAGTCTTTGTGTAGACAGTTAATTGCATTGTTCAGTGTAGCCTGGATATACAATAAATACCAACACTTAAGGTTCTACTAATAAGCAATCATTTTATGTTTACAATCTCCGTACTTTACTAATCTCATATTATATGAACCAAAAGAATAAAGTCTTTATATCATTGTGAATCTATTGTAATTATTACTGTTTTTAGTTTATAATTATTATATTTCTATTCTGTCTACTTTATAATTGTCAGAGATCTTTCCCTATTGAGGTTGCTTCATAAAATGTACTATTTTATTAGGAACAGCTATAACACTAAAATGTATATTACTTCACACCCTTTGTGTAATCAATTCTAAACAGTCCTTTTTCCGGATTTTATTAAAACCTTTTTGATTAACGGGGGTCATGTGAAATAAAAAAAAATCATGTTGTCAAATTTTCATTTTCCATGAATATTTTTATTGTATCGGTGTTTTATAATGGTTTTATATTAATTTTAATAAATTATAATGAAATATCGTCATTAAATTTATTTGTGCACTTCCTAAAAAACACAAGCATCATATATACATTTTATGACATAATATATTTTTTTAAAGTATCTGTGAACTAACTAATTTGAAATGTATGGTAGATGGTGATAATATTTTCAAATAAAATCCATAAAAATAATTGGTTGTAAATGCTGTAAATCTATTTTAAATTTGAATATAAATTAAAAGAAATATATTTTATTCATATTGTAACATAAGATGTTGAATAATTAAGCATATTAAATATAAACATTTTCTCTAACTTCTAAGTATATTTTGCTAAAACAGTTTTTTTAGCTTTCTAGGACGTTAGCACTATTTAGTTCAGATCAT